>MVAM01000182.1:0-34437 GCA_014825675.1 Cystofilobasidium ferigula
TCTTGTAGACTAGAAGACGCGTACGGTTTTGGGGCCCGCTGTCGGGGCCGGGGAGTGGGGCTAGGAGCCCGGCCTTTGCGTCTTCCTCCGCGGCTCCCGTCCGGGCGCCCCCCGCCCGTTGCCCGTTCGGGGATACGCCCCCGGCGGGAGCCCGCCGGGGGGGCCCCCCCGGGGGGGGGGGGGGGGGGGCTCGCACACATCGATGGACCCTTCGTCCTTCTCCATGCATCCACCGTACAAGCCCATCTATCCCATGCGCTTCTTGACGCACGTTACTGAATCAGCCTATGCGCTTCCAGACGACAAGCCCTAGCGCCCTCCGTACCCTGACGCTCCGGCCCGGGCCCCAGTCCTCCCCGTGCGCAGCGCCCTCGGCCGCGATCGCCGCGAGCTTGTCGAGCACCCAATCGGGGTCGCCGGGTGCGAGCGTGGCGCGGTATTTGAGGACGGGGGAGACGGATGCGAAGTAGGCTGCGAGCTATCGGTCGAAGGGGGGGGGGGGGGGTTCAGCAGGGCGGACGGAGCGAAGGGACGTGAGGTGGGAGGGCTGACCTCGCCCAGGGTCATGTCGCTCTCCATGTACGATCCGACGTCGCTCTCGCTCTCGACCGCGTCGGCGAGGTCCCACTCCCACTCGCCGAGCGCGCCATACGCCTCCTTCCCCGGCCATCCCCAGCGCCATCTTCTCGCGGGCGCCCACCCCCCGTCCTCCTTCTCGGGCGCAGGGCCCGGCAAGCGGTCGTACAGCTCGAACGTATGCGCGTTGCCCTCGGTCCTGAACGGCCTGAGCACGCCCGAGTACAGCCGCGTCGTGTCGAGCAGCTCCTTGAGGGACGGCGGGATGAACTCTCCCGGGGGAGAAGGAGGGGCGAGCATGAAGCCCGGGTTGAACGTCCATGCCGCGACCGAGCCGGAGGGCCGGACGACACGCGCCATCTCGCGCCACCAGGCGGGAGGGTCGAACCAGTGCGCCGAGGTGGCGGCGGTGACGAGGTCGACGGACGAGGGTGGGAGGAAGGACAGGTCGCTCGCCGAGCCCGTGTGATACTGGCGGGAGCCGACCGAGCGAGCGACGAGACGACGGGAGGAGACGAAGGTCAGCGGGTGGAGCTGCTGTCGGCTGGCGGACAGAGAGCGTCTTGCTCACCTCTACGTTGTCCTTGGGCTTCGCGGACCGGTACATCTCCTCGGAGATGTCGACGCCGTGGACCTGCTCGAAGGCCTCCCCCAAGGGGCGTGCGACGGTGCCCTGCGAGCGCGTCTGCTTCAGCCCTGCTCACGTAGAAGTACCGGTACGAGAGATGGGACCGACAGGACCGCAACCGAGGTCAACGGCGACGTCCAGCTTGCCGCCCGTCGCCCGGTGGACGCGTAGGACATGGCCGAGCAGCGTTGGAGGGTACGGCGGGCGAGCCGAGCCGTACGAGCTGCCCGAGACGGCCGTCCAGACCTGAGCGTTGGTCAGGTCGGCCACCGACATGCTTGCGGGTGCGGCTGCACGGGACGTCGTGGCAGAGGACGAGGACGAGGAGGAGGAGGAAGGGTCGGTCGACAACGGCGCCATGCGCAGTCGGCCAGAGCGCGCGACGGCGGCGACAGCAGGAGGAGCTCCTATATATCCTTGCGCCCAGCCAGCCCTACTTACCATAGATCTCGCCTCTTTGGGCAGGTCGTTGCGGGCTGCAGGATGACCCCTCCTTGGCTGCGACGGGATGTGCGGCGCTTCGACATGGTTGTGAGCTGTCGCTCCCGAGGGCTCCTTGCATGACCGCTGGCCAGGCCAAGGCGAGGCTGTTCGACTATGAGCTTGACGCTCGACAACGGGCATCGTCGGGCTGCCCACCCACTGCGCCGGCGCCACAGCAGCCCAACCTGTATTGACATCTCGCTGTCGGTCCTGCGGCCGAGGTCGCTCCCGGTATCTCGCAGGTTGTCCAGCAGCAACGCTCGAAGGGACTAGGGGTCCAGTACGCGCGGCACTGCCGGCAGGTCTCTTTCGCCTGGGCCGAAGCGCAGAGGACGAGCTGTCAACTAGAGGACCCTGTCCCAGCATGCAGGCTGCGAGCTGCGAGCGATAGGCATGCAAGCTCCAGCGAAGACATCCTCTTGAGTGCTCGACCCATAATAAGTCAGGTCATCGAGACCGTCTGCGCGCGCGGCGAGCTGGCTGGCTTCCTCCTCCCTCCTCTACATCCCCCTCTCCCCTCCCCTCTCCCCCACCCGTCAGCTTCTCACCATGGCCAACGTCCAGCTGCCCAAGGAGCAGAGCACGGCCATCTTCAACCACTGGAAGAGCCAGAAGGCCAACAAAGTGCGTCGCCAGCCCCCCCGCCTCCTCCCTCCTCGCGCCCGCCCGCGCGCCCTGCGACCTTCCCCTCCAACGGCTTGTCCTCGCTCGCCACCCTCCTTTTAGCCCACCAGCCTGGACTGAGCAACTGATCTCGCCCATTGCCGCTAGGTCTGCTTCGACTGCAGCGCAAAGAACCCGACATGGTCGAGCGTCACGTTCGGCGTGTACCTCTGCCTCGACTGCTCGAGCATCCACCGAAACATGGGCGTGCACATCACCTTTGTCCGGTGCGTGCTTGTCTCCTTCGCTCGCGAAACATGTGGACAGCTGGAGAGGATGCCCAGGGGTGGCTGGGTTGGCTTGCTTGGGTGGCAGCGACGGCTGGAGGGATGATAGGCTCATCTCGCTCGTCGCTCGCTGCACGACGAGCCATCTCCGCTCCCCTCGCAGCTCTTCCGTCCGCTGCACGTGCCTAGCAGCTGCGACCTGTCGGTGCTCTATAGCTTGCTGATCACCTTCTTCGCACCCAACAGGTCGACGAACCTCGACTCGTGGTCTTCATCCCAGCTTCGGCGCATGAAGATGGGCGGCAACGCGTTCGCGACCGAGTTCTTCAAGAAGAACGGCGGGTCCAACCTGCTGACGCTGCAGGACGGCAAGCAGAAGTACACGAGCAGGGTCGCTGGCCTGTACAAGGACGAGCTCGAGGCACGGATCGCAGAGGACGTCAAGAGGTGCGTCCTTGGCCTCGCCCGCCCGACCGCTCGCTCGCTCGCAGCGCGCCGATCGCTGCTGACCACGACCACCACTCCCATTTCTCCCCCATGCCACTCAGGTTTGGCGAGACGATCTTCGTCGAGGGCGTCACCGACACGAAGGCCGCGACGGCCTCGGGGGCGGCTGCCTCCCCTGACGACGACTTCTTCAACTCGTTCGACTCGGCGCCCGCGCCTGCGAAGGCTGCGCCCGCACCCGTCCGCCCCGCGGCCGCACCCACGGCTCCCAAGCCCACGTCCGCCGCTGCCAGCGCGCCGCGCACGACGTCGTCCGCCTCGCTCCGCACGTCGTCGGCGGCGGCGGCGGCGACGGCCAACGCCTCCGGCGCCGGCGCGCCGCGGACGATCAACAGCGCGCCGAAGCCGATGAAGCTCGGCGGGGGGTCGAAGCTCGGCGCGCGCAAGGCGAGCGTCGCGATCGACTTTGACGCGGCCGAGCGCAAGGCGCGCGAGGAGGAGGCGCGCATCGCTCAGCTGGGCTACGACCGCAAGCGCGAGGAGGAGGAGCGCAAGGCGAAGGAGGAGGAGGAGAAGCGGCTGCAGGCGAGCAAGATCGGCTCGAGCTCCAACGGCGTGGCCAAGAGCTACGGCAGCAAGCCCGCAGCGAGCTCGGCACCGCCGCCGCCCCGGCTGGGTTTCGGTCAGACGTTTGCTGCGCCCGCACCCAAGGCCGCTGCTCCTTCGTGCGTCCTTCGTTGCTTGCGCGGTCTTGCGCTGTGTGCTGACCACTCCACCGGCTGGCGCAGATCCTCCTATGCCGCTGCCGATGACAGGACGTACGCACGCGACAAGTTCAGCAACCAGAAGGGTGCGTCAAGAGTGTCTCGGCTGCCCCCTGGCCGCCCGACGATCTGACGCGTCTCGGCTTTCTGCAGCCATCTCGTCGGACCAGTACTTTGGCCGAGGGTCGTACGACCCGACGGCGACGGCCGAGGCGCAGGGCCGCCTGCAGCAGTTCTCGGGCGCGACCGCGATCTCGTCGAGCGCTTACTTTGGGCGGGACGAGGAGGAGGAGGCGGCCGTGCGGCAGGGGCGCGGCGGGGACGAGGACGGGCTCGAGGGCCTCGAGAAGGCGGCGATGGAGATGGTGGGCAAGGTGCTCCAGGACGAGCGCGTGCAGAACCTCGGAGACGCCATCAGGTCCGGTGCGCTCAAGGTGCGTCCCTTCCGTCGTCCTTTTTTTTTTTTCGCTCTGCGCCCGCAGGAGCTGACCCCCGTGCGCTTACCGCCAGCTCTCCGACTATCTGGCCGACATGTCGGTCGACAAGTAGCCTGCTGGTCATCCTCCGCGTTACGGACGGCCCCTCGCCGCTGACGGCCCCCCTTCGCCTGGATCTATGCGCGTTTCCCTCCTACGTTTCGCCGATCCAAGAAGCAGGCGCATGGATCAGACTTACAAGCACGGGCAGGAGGCTTACAGGGGGCACATAAAGAGGCTACAGTTAGGCAAAGTGGGGAGGGGGGAGGAGGGGCATGGACTCGAGCGCCCGCGGAAAAAAGGGGCCATAAGAACAACGCGAAAGGGCCTCAGACGTCCGACCCCGGCAGCTCCTCCAGCTCCTCCTCAACCGCCATCACCCCCCCGCCCCGTGCGCCGCCCTCACCTCGATCAAGATCTCCCCGAAGCACTCGTCCTGTCTGACGCCGATCAGCCCGCGCGTCGCAAGCACGAGCACGTGGTACAGCCCTTTGGCGGCGACGATGGGCGTGCAGGTGTCGGGTGGGACGAGCGTCGAGAAGGGGACGGATCTGGGGCGAGAGGGAGCAAGCGCGACGCCGGCCGGAGGGGAGGAGGGGGGGCTGGGCGAGGGCAGGCCGGCGAGCGTCGTCTGCAGGTAGCTGTGCGTTGCGAGCAGATATCTGGTTCAGTCTCACGACTGAGTTCGAGCAGTCTTCAGGAGACGCACGCAAGGAACTGCTCCTGCGCCTTCGTCGCCGAGGTCGCGCTCGTCCCGACCGCCGATTCGCGCTCGATCACGAGCAGCTCCTCCTCCAGCGGCTCGCCCTCCATCCCTGCGCGCGACGACCGGACAGGGCGCGTCAGCAATCACTTGCGACCGGTTTGGAGAGGGGGACGATACGCACCTGCTAAGGCGCCAACACTCTCGCGCTCAGCCGAGAAGCGGGACGATGCGCGCAGGCGTGGACGTCGGCCAGCGAGGATGCTGCCCGACCAGCGAGCAGGCGTCAGATCGCGCAGGACGCGGATGCAAGCTTGACGTACTCGGATTCGGGGACGCTGCTTGGCCGGCCGACGGAGGACGGCGCACGCACGCCCTCAACTTGCGATGTGCACACGTAGTCTCTTTAGCTTCGCGCCGGGCTGAAAAGAGAAAGCAGGAGGACGCACGGCCGATGGACGGCTCGCGCCCGACGGAGTACAACTCCCACTGCAGTCACGCGCCCGGAAGAGATCAGCAAAATGTACACGCAAGACCAAAGGGGAGAGGAGAGGGACGCACCGGCGCAAGTGAGACGCGGCGCTCGACACTCGGCGCCCGGCGGCCTAGCTCAACGTCCTCGCCCTCCTCGCGCGTGACATCGTGCGGAAGCGCTGGCAACCCCGCTCGCGCTATCAGCTCCTAAGTATCAGCAAGAGGCGCAGGGAAAGGACCGCGGACGCACTGACTTCAAACTCCTCGACGAACCCCCCCGCGCCCTCATGCGCAGGCTCGTACGCCATCCCGCCCTCGCCGTACTCCTCTGGCTGCCCGCCCATCGCCTGCTGTTGGTAGAACTCGGCCTCGCGTCTGCGCGCTTCGTCTTCGGATGGCGCGGCGGCGGCGGGCGCGGGCGCTGAGAGGCGGGCGCAAGCCGTTTCAGCGCGGAGTTCAACGCGGGAATCGCAGGGCAAAGGACATTCAGGCAGGCGGGGCGAACGTGCGCCTTCGATTCTGCTGCTCGAGGAAGCTGCCGGTGGGACATCCCTCGTCAGTCGGCGTAGGCGCGTTACCAGAGGAACCGAACTGACAATTCCTGCATCTCGTGCCCCTGGACTACGCGCCGCTCAAGGGAGAGTCAGTGCAGCGCCCGATTCGGGCTGGAAGAGAGCGTGACGCACAGCCGATGACGTCCGGCATACCGAGCAGCAGCTCGTCCGCCCGCTCGCGCACTGCACGCTCGTCCGCCTTCTTCTTCTGCACCTCGCTGGGTCGGCGCGCCAGGCAGCAGGATGATACTTCGTCAGCAAAGGGTTACATGGGGGAAGCGGGAGCACGTACTTCTGCTCGACCATCCTTTCGACATACGACGCGCGCCAGTCCCGGATCTCTGCGGTCGCCGGCGGATACCCAGTCAGCCTCGCAGCTCGGGCGCGACTCAGAAGCGCGAGCAGACGCACCCTCGTCGGCGTACGTGAGCGCCTCGTCCCTGACGGCGAGCCGGACCGTCTTCCTGCGCTTCTTCCTCTCTGCCGCCGCAGCCCCGTTCGCCGGCGGGCGCTTGAGGATCGGCTTGAGCGGGCGGCCTCCGGGCTCTGCGGGGGACACGCCTTCGTCCTCGGGCGGGCGGTGCTCGAGCATCTCGACGTCCTGTACGGCCACCCCATACCTTCAGCATGCTACGAGGCGCGCTGAGAAGTTGCGCAAGGGCGCACCTCGCCGACGGCCGGCGGGATGTGCTCGAACGCGCCTGGCTCCGGTTCGTACCCCATGCCGCCTCCCCAGCTGCGCCGTGCAGGGGTCGCCGTCAGCACACTTCCTGCAAGGATGCGAAGAGAGACGGCGCACTCGATGTCCATACCCCCTGCAGCCACACTGCTGCTCCTCCCCCCAACCCCCAGTCCTAGCCCGCCATCCTCCTCCTCGCCCTCCCTCCCCAGCCCCAAGTCGAGCCCGAGGTCGAGCCCCTCAAACTCAGGCTCGGCAGGCAGGCCGAGGACGAGGGGAAGCTCGCCCTCGGAAAGGTGGGGAGAGCGGAGACCACTGCGCGTCCGGAGGGGAAGGGGGAGCGTCAGTGTGATGGAAAGAAGGAGGAGGGGGGAACAAGAGGACAGACATGGACAATGGACGGGGGAGGAAGCCACGTCTAACTTCGGCAGCCGCGCGGCCGATCTCCGCTGCATTGCGCACTTTGACGGTCAGGCTTGTCCCAGCAATGGGACGCAATTGAGCTCGGCAGACACAAGAGAGAGAGAGAGAAAGAGGAACGCACCCTCCTCGACAGCGAGGCTCTGCTCGTCCGGGACCGTCGTCCAGCTGGGGATGCTCCCGTACCCGAGGTCCTCCCAAGCCTGCGCGTGCGTGTGCATCCATATCAGGTCAGCCTGCACATGCAGAGGGAGGGAGGGGTGGACGATTGATGGAGGGAAGACAGCGACGCACGTCGGGCCCGAGGTCGAACGCAAGCGCCAGGTCGTCAACCCCCTCCGCCTCGTCCACCGCGTCGATGTTGACCGCCCTGTTCCCCCCTTCATCAACAGATTTTCTTCTTCCTTCTTCCGCCACAAGAGAGAGAGAAAGAACGCACGTCTCGACCATATCCAGCCCTCCACCCCCGCCCGTCCTCCCGCCCTTCGCCCCGGCTCCCGCAGGCGCGAGGAACTCGTCCATGAACCCCGGGCGGAGGCTGAGGAAGACTTGGACCGCATCGTTCTGCGTGCGGAAGCGCGGCGAGACGGTAAGCGAAGGAAGGGACAGGAGGGCTTAGGAGACGCACGCTGGCCGTATGCACCTGCAGGTCGTACACCCTTCGCCGCCGCCAAGCGCAGAGCATGCCGCCCGGTCAGCATATACCCAGCTTTGTGCACTTCATACACGCAAAGAAATCTCCACTCGTTTCGCCCTCTCTAAGAAGCGCGGGAGCGGCCAAAAAAAGGAAGGGGCGCACCTCGCGACCCCCAGCAGCAGGTTGGCGCTCAGCCTGAGTCCGAAGCCCTTCTCCCCCTCCCCTTCCGCCTCCTGCCCACCTTCCTTCTCCGCTTCCTCCGCGCCGACAGCCGGAGCGCGACGGATGGCGGCGGACGCGCGGATGTCGGCGCACGCGGCGGGGAGGTCGATCTTGAGCAGCTTGGCCTTGGGGACGGCGCGGTCCTGCGGGGTTCATCGAGCAGGCAGGCAGGAGCGTGGGCCGTCAGGAGGATCTGAGCGGGAAAGCACCGTGAGAGGAGAGGACTCACGCTGGACCCGACCGTCGCTGCGAGCCTGCCGTCGGTGCAAGCTGATCAGACTCGTGTTTTGAGGGGCTGCGCCTGACGCTGATACGCGAGCAGAGACGCGTCGCGCGGGTGAGAGGGAGGGAGACGGACCAGATGAACCCGAACCTGCGGGGCAGAACCACAGCGGGGGGAGCGTCAGCGTGCCCGCACGAGGAGATCCAGCACGACGAAGGCAACCTGTCCAGCTGCCGTCTCGAGCTGGGTAGCTCGGGGAGGCGTCCGGTGGACGAGGGGCAAAAGGGGACGGACGCACTTGCCCTTCCACCCGAGGTCCTTTGCGAACCCCTGCCCGTCAGCAACGCGCCATGCACCGATCCGGTCCAAACAGGCGAGCGCAGCGTCCAGGGTTTGGCAGCGTGTGAAGCGAGCGAGGTGGAAGGATAGAAGGGAAGGCAGGTCAGCGCCGCGTCGCCCGGAACCTCCTCTTGCCGACCTCCCCTGCGAGCACCCAGCCACCGCGCTTCGCGCTCACAACGAACCTTGAAGCTGACCATCCCTGCCTTCGCCTTGCGTCGGTGAGAGGTCAGTCGGATAGGATGGGAGGAGGAGGAGGAGGAAGAGGAGGAGGCGTGGTCGGCGGTCGCGCAGTTCGTCCGCCACGTCGCACGCGCCACCGCACGGGTCTCGCGGAAGGAGCAACGGCGCTCCGAGATACAAGGGCCCAAGCAGGCCGAAGCCCCGGGGGAGAGGGAGGAGGAAGGGACAGGGCAGGGGTACAGCGCACCGCACGAGCTCGCCAAGCTGCACGGCGCAGGAACCCTGTCCCCCCCGGCGCGCTTGCCGGCTCCTCCTGGCCCTCCATCCTTCGCTTCTCCGGGCGCAACCCCTCCCCCCCCCCCCCTACCCATCCGTATCGTCCATCGGTCCCCGTCCGCAGCCGCGTCAGCGCACACCCCAGTCAGCTCGACGGCAGCCCCTCTGCGCAGGGCGAGAAACCGTGGGTTCATTATCCTCCTTGATGCGCAGTTCAGGGCGTGAGGGAGGGGAGGGGGGGGGGGGGGGAGAAGAAGAGAGGAGAGACGAGGGGTCGTTGTGCGTCGAGGGCAGGCTAGCGTAAGGGGCAAGAAAGCAGGCGCTTGAGCGGGGCGTACGGTGTACAATTGAAAGGGCGGAAAAGGGGGAGTGCGAGGTGCCTGCGCCGGGTGATGAAGAGAGTGCCTCTTGCCGGTCGCTCGGATAGAGCGAGGCGAGTCTAGAGGACTCGGATGAGCGCAGAGAGAGGAGGGCGTGGGGCAGTGTCGTCGTTCGGACGTCTAGCAGATCCTGTCCTCCAACGTGTCCCGACCGCATATGATCAGCTTTTTCCACCCCTCTGCGCGCTAGAGGAGGAGGGGAAGGCAAGAGCGACGCACACGCAGCAGCTGTTCTGCTTCTTCGCCGTCTTGTAGAACATCTTGCTCTGCGCGCTCAGCGCGTTCGAGCGCTCGACAAGGTTGTCGAGCTTCTCGCCGCGCTCGAGGACCGACTCGATTGTCTTGTGCTGCAACGGGCGGCGTCCAGCAAGGGAAACCCGTCAGCGAAAGTTCGTCGGAGACAGGCGAGCGAGGCCGGCTCCGTTTCGAATCCCTTCCACGCCGCCCGCAGCACCGACCCCAGGTCCCTCAGTCCGGGAGGGGCCGTGGGTGGGCAGGGCTGCACAAGGCAAAGCGGTCGCGAGCGACAATCGGTGAACAACGGGAGTATATCGCCTCAAGGTCGGCGTCACCCTCGGGCATGCTTCCTCTGCTCGAGATGTCTCGTGCGCCACTCGCTCGTTGTGCGACCCCTTGGCCTGCGCCGCCCTTCCCGCGCGCGCGCACCCCCCCCCCCCCCTCCCCGAAACGATTCGCAAAGCAGGCCGTGGGGGAAACGCACCAGGACAATCTTGGTCTCGTCGAGCTCCTGCTGGACCTTCATGATGGTGTCGGCCTGCCGCGGGTCCTGGTACTTGCGGACGTACTCGCCGAGCTTGGCGTCGCCGACGGCCTTGGACCACTGCTCGGCCGCGTGGTCGTCGAGCAGCTTCTGGAGGAGCGAGAAGGTGACGCGGGCGGGGTAGTCGGTCGAGGTGACGGCCGTGGCTGTGAACGAGAGGGCGAGGGAAGGAGGGCAGGGGTGGGGGGACACGAGGTCAGCAGCAGCAGCAGCAGCGACGACGGGGGAGCGTCATCGGAGCGTCGAGCGAGCGAGACCCTCGACCCTGGGTCGAGCGCCGACGACGGCTCAGAGGGGCAGGGACGGGGGGACGCACCGGCGACGGAGCCCTTCCTGTAGACGGAGCACACGTTGCCGCCCTCCTCGACGCCCATCCGCTGGCCGTCGGTCGTCTTGCTGGCGCTGAGGTTCTGGAGGAACGCCAGGCCCTCCTGGACGGACCCGCGCGTGAGGAAGCTGTAGTCGCCGAGGTCGGCCGCCTGCGAGAGGAGCGCCGGCTGGTTGGACGACGGCGAGGGGAAGGTGAAGAGCGAGAGGGCAAGGATCTTCATGACTGGCGCAGGGCTGGGGGAGGGGAGGGGAGGAGGAGGAGGAAGGAGCTGAGGTTGGGGTTGAGGGCGCATCTCGCCCATCCCACCCAGCGTCTGCCAGTCCAATCAAGCTAAAGGGGGGCGGGCGGATGAGTTGTGAATGTGCATTGCAATCTTTTGTGGATGAGTCGTGAATGTGCATTGCAACGTCCTGTGGATGAGTCGTGAATGTGCATTGGAAACCCCCCCCTTGTAGACGAGACCTTGGCGCGCCCTCTGTCACCACGGCTCGCGCAGCAGACGGTCGCTTGCCCATGGACATCGCCGCCAGTCGGTCGCTTCCTCCCCTCCCCATCGTCCACCACCCTCCCGTACGTTTCGCGACAGCAGCTCGCCCCGACGCGTCCATTCACACCCTCCTTCTGCCCCCCTTTGACCCCGCTTGCTCCTCCTCGCCCAACACGCATCCTTCCTCCTCCCTTTCTTCCCTTCCCTCCTGCAGCCCAGCCAGCAAGCGTTCCGCTACCCCCAGCAGCAGCAGCAGCAGCCGCTGCCGTTGTCGTCCCAGCAGCCGACCATGTACCACACCCAAACCCCGCCTCCTCCCCCTCCCCCTCCCCCTCCGCCGCCGCCGCCTCAGCCCCAGCATCATCAGGCGTACAGCGACCCTTTCGCCGCTGGCCCTGCTGCTCATCCGCCCGGCGCGACCGCGTATGGAGCCGTCGGCCCCTCGTCGGGCTGGGCGACGCCTCCCCCTCCGCCGCCGCCGTCGACGAGCCCGTACTACGGCCAGCAGCAGCAGCCTCAGCAGCAGCAGCCAGCGACGAGCCAGTCGTTCTCGGCCTTCACCCCTGTGTCGGGCTCTGGTCCTCAGCACGTCCCCTCTCACCACGTTCAGGCCATCTCGCCGCCGCCGCACTTCCAGCAGCAGCAGCACCAGCAGCACCCGCTCTCGCCGGCGTCCCCGGTCCAGCTGCCGCACATCACAGGCCCGCGCGTGCGCGTTGACAGCGCCATGTCCCTCGCTGCGCCGGGCGGCTCGAGCAGCTTTGCCTCGCTGGCCCAGCAGTCACAGGGGCAAGGCGCGTACGGGTCTTACGCGGACCTGACGCCCGGCGGCGGGGGGTTGGACGACTGGCACCCGTCGCGAACGAGCATGCAGGACGACCGGGACAGCGTCGCGCTCCTCCCGCGCTCTGGGTCGAGCTACTCGGCCGTCCCCCAGGGAGGCGGGTACGACCTGTCGGACCCGGGTACGCTGCACAACCCGTTCAACGGCGGTGCGCTGGGCGACTCGGACGACGAGGACGGCGCCGGCGGCTCTGGCAGCGCGCAGTTCCACTACGGCCCCGTCCCGTTGCGCGTCCCCCGGCGCAACAAGACGGTCAAGCGCGTGCAGCTCTTCATGGGCCACCTCATCCTCGACTGCCCGGTCCCATCGCACCTGCTCGCGCAGTGCAAGACCACGGACGAGCAGGAGTTCAAGGTGATGCGCTACACGGCCGCGACGTGCGACCCGGACCAGTTCAAGGAGGACCGGTATGCACTCAGGCAGATCCTGTACCCCGAGACGCGCAAGACGGAGCTGTTCATCGTCCTGACGATGGTGCGTTCACCCCCCCCTTCTTGCGAGCCCCGGGCGCGCGTCGCTTGCTCGGCAACAGCTGGGGACGCTCTTGCCTACGAGCGCACCTTACTGACGCCCTGTGGTCCCCTCCGCACGCGGCGCAGTACAACGAGGACGACGAGCTCTTCCTGCGCACCCTGCGCGGCGTGATGCAGAACATCGACTACCTCTGTTCGTCTGCCTTTGTCCCCCCCCCCCCTCCCCTCCCTTCTCCCTTCCGCTTTCCCCCTTTGCCCTTTTCCGCTGACCTTCGCTCTACTTGCGCGCTGGATGAAGGCACCAAGAGCAAGAGCAAGACGTGGAACGACAAAGGGTGGCAGAAGGTCGTCGTGTGCATCGTCTCGGACGGACGGGCGAAGATCCACCCGCGGACGCTGGCGTGCATCCAGAAGCGTGCGTCCTCTCGTCTCTCCTCGCTCGTGTGCCAGGACTTGGGGCTCACGCCCGACGTGCGTGGGGGGAGGCAGTCGGGTGCTACCAGCCCGGGCCGGCCAAGAACGTCGTCAACGGCAAGCCCGTCACCGCCCACATCTACGAGTACACGACGCAGATGCGCATCAACTCGAAGCTGCAGATCGTCCCCGGGAACAACGACAGCGTGCCGGTGCAGCTCATCTTGTACGCCCTCCAACCGCCCTTGCGTGGACAGGCGGCGTCTGAGCTGACCGAAGAAAACGCCTCGCGGTCGGGATGCGGCAGCTGCCTCAAGGAGAAGAACCAGAAGAAGCTGAACTCGCATCGCTGGTTCTTCAACGCCTTCGGCTCCATCCTCGTCCCCAACGTCTGCGTCCTGCTCGACGTCGGCACCCAGCCCGGCCCGCATTCGATCTACCACCTGTGGAAGAGCTTCGACTTGAACTCGGAGGTCGGCGGCGCGTGCGGCGAGATCGTCGCGCTCAAGGGCAGGTACTGGGGCGCGCTGTTCAAGAACCCGCTGATTGCAGCCCAGAACTTTGAGTGCGTCTCCGTTCTGCGCTTGTGAGTGAAAGAGAGCCCAGGCGCTTAGCCCCGCACGTGTCCCATCAGGTACAAGATGTCGAACATCCTCGATAAGCCGCTCGAGTCCGTCTTTGGGTTCATTAGCGTCCTCCCCGGCGCCTTCTCAGCGTACCGCTACATCGCGCTGCAGAACGACCCTCGGACGGGCGAGGGCCCGCTGCAGAGTGCGTCTCCCTCCCTTCACTTGACCCGCCCGGGCGGGGCTGACGGAATACATACGGCGCCGGCAGAGTACTTCCTCGGCGAGACGATGCACGGCGCGGACGCGGGCATCTTCGACGCCAACATGTACCTGGCCGAGGACCGCATCCTGTGCTGGGAGCTCGTGTCGAAGCGCGACTCGAGCTGGCACCTGCACTACGTCAAGAGTGCGTCCCTCCCGTCCCGTTTCCGTCTTCCCTATTTGACAAGGGCCAACGGAGGGTGTTGACATGCGTACGGCTTCACGGCAGGCGCGTACGGCGTGACTGACGTGCCGGATACCGTGCGTCTCTCGTCGCTATGACTTGTGACACCCTTTACCTTGCTGAAGCTCGCCTCTGTGTCCCTCAAATAAGATCCCTGACCTCGTCTCGCAGCGGCGGCGCTGGCTTAACGGCAGTCTGTTTGCATCGGTGCACTCGACGTTCCACTTCTACTACCTCTACCGGTCCCGCCATTCGGCCACACGCAAGTTCTTCCTGCACTTCCTCATCCTGTACCAGGCCATCCAGCTCCTCTTCTCTTGGTTCGCCATCGGCAACTATTTTATCGGTGGGTCTTCTTGTATTCCTTCTCTGCCCCGGAGATTCCTTCTCTATCCTCTTTTGCCCTGATAACGGCCACTGACAAGGGGTGCGTTTTGGGCTGGAAAGCCTTCTACGTTCTGACCAAGTCCATGCAATCGTACGCGGAGGGCCTCAAGTGGCTCAACCTCGTCCTCACATACATCTACGTCGGCCTCACCATCGCGTGCTTCATCATGAGCCTCGGGAACAGGCCGAAGGGGTCCAAGTGGGGGTACACGATGGCGTTTGGTGCGTCCCATCTTGCCTGCATGCCGTCCCTAAAGAGTGCGCTGACCTGAGACCGTGGTCGCTGGCGCGTGGCGTGGTTTGACAGTCACGTTCGCCGTCAGTGAGTTGCTCAGCCCTCTCATTTCCTTGTTCTCGGCGCCCTTTCTCTTGACTCCCGGACCGTGCTGACTGAGCGCCGTACAGTCACGGTCTACATGACTTTCGCCGCTTTCTGGACTGCCTTCAAGAGCATCCAGACGATGAAGGATGCGGGCGCGCTTACTGCGTCGAGCCTGTTCAATAACCGTGCGTCCCTCTACCGCTTTCGTTCGCCCGCGCGCGCGCGCCGGCCTGACCACCGTCGATCTTCGACCGCCCCTGCACAGGCGCATTCAGCCAGATCATCCTCTCGATGCTCGCGACGTTCGGCGTCTACCTGCTCGCCTCGCTCATCCACTACGACCCGTGGCACATGGTGACGTCGCTGGTGCAGTACGTGCTGATCGCGCCGTCCTACATCTCGGTCCTCAACGTCTACGCGTACTGCAACACCCACGACGTCGTGCGTCGCTCTTTCCCTAGTTGCTGCCGGTGCTTGGCTAACGCAGGATGGGGGGGTTGGAACAGTCATGGGGCACGAAGGGCCAGGACAAGGTCTCCACCGACCTCGGAGTCGTCACGTCCGGCAAGGGCGGCGACAAGCACACCGCCGAGGTCACCGTTACGTGCGTTCTTTCCTGTAGTTTTGTCTCTTTGCTCTGGCGACTTCTAGCTCATTCTGCTGCGGTCCCTCGCTCGATCTCTGCATGCAGGGAGGACAAGCAGGACCTCGACGCCGAGTACGACGACGCCGCCGCGCTGCTCGCCGCGCCCAAGCCCAAGGTCGTTGAGGTGATCAGCCCCGCGGATGCGCAGGAGGACTTCTACAAGGCCTTCCGTACGCGGCTGCTGCTCGCGTGGGTCCTGAGCAATGCCTTGCTCGTTGCGATCGTCATAACTGCGACCGACACGTTCACGACCAAGACCACGCCGGACGGGGAGGTGTCGCAGTCGACGAGTGTGTACCTCACAATCATCCTCTACAGCGTCTTTGTGCTCTCCGGTGCGTCTACATCCTCTACGTTGGCGCGAGTCTTCGCGCTGAGCTGCTGGCGTTTCGTGTGCGCAGCCTTCCGTTTCATAGGCAGCGTAGCGTACATCGTTCTGCGCATGTTCATCGGGTGCGCCTCTCGTTCTCACTTCTCTGCGTCCGACGGACTGACTGTGCCGCCCTTCTTGGTGCTGCATGTGCGTGCAGAGAGTGAAATGCAGCGCCGCCGCCGGCTCCCCTCACACGTCCGCGGCTCCCGCCCGCGCCCGCTTTGCCCCTCCCCCCCGCAAACCTCGTGAAAGCCGGGCGGGCCGCGCTGTACCCCGACCCGCCTTTAGCGCCTGCTTACTTATCCATGAGAGCTGCCCGCCCGCCCCCAACTCGCGATGCGCGCTTGAGAAGCAAAGTTGATCTGTCAATTGATGACAGATCAACTTTCAAAGGTCCGGGCGGGCTCGGGGGAAGCCGACCCGCCCCGCGTTGACTCGCGCGGTCCGACGAGGCCCAGCTCGGCAGGTTCCTCGCTAAGTACCTTTGCTGCTCGACGTCGGCCAGGTCATGCTGCTCACCCCGACCTCATCACCTCCAACACGTCCCTTGTCGACATGCGGCACGTCGAGTCCTATGCTTCCTCGCCGACGCTGCACGAGGTTGATGTAGTTGAGTGCAAGCCGAGCATGGCGCCGCAGCCAACAGCGCCGCCAGCAGCAGACCTGCCCGCCGCACGAGGACCAGCAACACCACCCTCGCACGCTGCCGACCTGCCCGCTGCGGAGAAACTGGGCGATGTGGCGCTGTACTCGCCCGGGAAGAGCAAGCTGGATGAGCTGGAAGAGGGCATGGAGCCAGCCGCGGCAGCGCCGGTCGCCTTGCTCGCTAAGGGGGACGAAACCCTCACCTTCCCAGACGGCGGCTGGCGGGCATGGTACGTCCGTCTTGCTATCTATGCCCCTTCGAGATCAGTGCTGACCGTCGAGGCTCTACGGCTCGCAGGTCCATCGTCGTCGGCGCCTTGCACATGTGAGCATTCGATTCCCCCCCGTTTCGGCGCGTGCACGGCCGGGGGCACCGCCAGCTGACCACCTTCGCGCGCAACGCAGGACCTGCTGCACGTTCGGCATGACCAACAGCTGGGGCGTCTTCCAGCAGTATTACCAGGAGGTCGGGCTGTCAGGGCAGTCGTCCAGCGCAATGTAAGCTCTCACCCTTTGTCGCGCGCGGCGCGTGCCCCCTCGTCTGCTCATACCGCTGTACTGACCGTTTACTCTTCGAATCTTGACCAGCGCCTGGATCGGCTCGATGCAGTACGCGCTCGTCTTTCTCCCGTCGCTGGCGTGCGGCATCATGCTCGACCGGGGCGTCTTCCTCGTCCCCTTCACGGTCGGCGCGGTCGTGTACCCGCTCTCGCTGTTTCTCACTGCGCAGACGACGACGTACTGGCAGGTGCTGCTGTCGCAGGGAATCATGCTTGGATTGGGCGCTGGCAGTGCGTCCGAACGTGCTTTAGACGCCTTCGATCAGAGCTGATCCTTTTCCGTCGCCCGCAGTCCTCTTCAGCCCGACTCTCGCCGTCGTCAGCCACTGGTTCATGAAGAAGCGGATGCTGGCTTTCGTACATCCTCTTCTCGACAAGTCCTGACGTCGCACCCTCCTGACAACTTGGCGTTCTTACGACAACAGGGCATCATCGCCACTGGCTCTAGTATTGGCGGCACCTTTTTCCCCATTGCCATCCGCCGCCTGCTCCCTCGCGTCGGCTACCCCTGGACGCTTCGCATCTGCGGCTTCTGCGTGCTGTGGTGCGTCATCGTCGGCTGGTGCACGCTGCGCCCGCGCCTCAGGCCGAAGGTCGTCGCAGGCGGAATCTTCAACTTTGGGATGTTCAGGAGCGCGGCGATCTCCCTCTACTTCAGCGGGTGCTTCCTCATTATGCTCGGGTGCGTCTTTCTTCTCACAATCTGCACTGGAGACTGCGGGCTGACCTGTCGCGGTCTGCTGCAGTCTCTACACGCCCCTCAGCTATCTGGAGGTCGCCGGGAAGCAGGCCGGCATCGGCGAGTTTTCGGTCTACCTGATTTCCATCGCCAACGCGTTCAGCATCGTTGGCCGCATCGTCCCGGGCTAGTGCGTCCTCACGTGCGCCTTCTCGAAACAAGGGTGTCGCATTGCTGACACCTGACTCCCTCTGCAGCTTCGCGGACAAGGTCGGGCCCGTCAACATGCTCCTGCCCGCTTCCACATTGGCCGGCATCATGGTGCGTTCCCCTTTGTTCTCCACGTGCGACATGCTGTCGAGGAGCCGGCTCATTTCTTCCTCTTACAAGCAGATGTTCATCTGGCCGACCTGCACCACTCGAGACTCGCTCATCGCCTTCGCGGCCCTCTACGGCGCTGCATGCGGCAGCTTCGTAAGCCTCTTCAGTCCGGGAATTGCCCAGCTTGGCGAGGTGCGTACCTTTGGCTTTGTGGTCGCGCAAGAATGCCTTGGTGATCGCTCGTCCACGGCTGGTCTAGGGCTGATCCCCCTTCAACCCTCTTCCTTCGCTACGCCAGACGGCCGACATCGGCCGGCGCATGGGCATGCTCACGACTTTCCTCTCGCTTGCCGCTCTGTGCGGCCCGCCCATCTCCGGCGCCATCCTTCAGAACGGCGGCGAGGACTTCATGCGGGTCGCCGCGTTCACGGGATCGGTCGTGTTCGCCGGCTGCGGCGCGCTGTTCGCATCGCGCTACCTCGTGCTCGGCGGGCTGAAGGGGCGGATGTGAGCGCGCTCGTAGGCCTGCAAGGCGATCCGTCGTGCAAGCTCGTCTGGGGCGCAGGTTCGAGGGTTAGAAGGACGATGGCGCTCATTGGAGCGCTTCTGTGTGTACTCTATGGCCTTCACGACACGACCGACCAGAGGCCGCAGGAGCGAATGCGCATCACCGCGAGCAACACCTTTGAGGAGGGGACGTTTTAAGCAAGGAAGTGCTCTGGATCGTCGTCGACCGGCCGACTGCGCTAGAATTTCGAACCCTCCCGCCCGCCTCGTCGCCGTCGCGTCCGCCCGGCCTGACCACCGACCAGCAGGCTCCCTCTCTCACCGCGACCAGCAGCAGCCATGTCCGACGCTCCTGTGCCCATCTCCATCCCTGGCTCCTCCTCGCACGCCCGTTCCGCCCCGTCCGGCTCGTCCGCTTCCGCCGCCGCGAAGGGCAAGGCCCGCGCCGGCGCAGGCAACGCCGACGGCAGCGAGAAGAAGCGCAAGAAGTTCCGGCACCGCAAGACGAAGGAGGAGCTCGAGTTTGAGCGCGAGGGCAAGCGACTGGCGGCGGGTGGGGACGGCGGGCTGGGCGTGAACAAGCTCAAGGCGAGCTTGAGGCAGGCCAAGCGGCTGCTCAACAAGGCGCGTCCCTTCTGAGCTTAGAGGGAGTCACGCACCATCGATGGACGAAAGCTGACGCTCGAGCTCGGACGAGCAGGAGGGCCTTCCGGCCGACGTCAAGACCGAGACCGAGAGGAAGGTCAAGAGCCTTGAGGCTGAGCTCGAGAAGGCGATGGGCCGCAACGAGGAGAAGAAGAACGCGACCAAGTACCACATGGTGCGTACCTCTCCTGTCCTAGAGCCGTCGAGCTGGTCTATGGATGCAGAGCTCATCACACACCATGCTTTGCTGTGCTGCAGGTCAAGTTCTTCGGTGTGTTCGATGTTGCTCTGCTTCAGCCCGCTGCGCCTTCCTGACCTGCAGCACCGTTGCCCGCCGCCGCAATCACAGAACGCAAGAAGCTGCTCCGCCGTCTACGGCCTCTGCTCACCAAGCTGAACTCGACTGAGGCCGAGTCGCTGTCGAGCAAGAAGCGGGCGAAGCTCGAGGCTGAGGTCGAAGGCCTGCGCGTTGGCCTGAACTACGTTCTCGTGCGTTTCCTTCCCCTTGCTGTCCTTCTGCCGCCGCATGCGGTACCGAGATGGCTGACCGCACCTATACATGGTCTAGAACTACCCCAACTCGCTCAAGTACATCTCACTCTTCCCGCCGTCCGCAACGGAAGCGGAGGACGGCGCCGAGTCGGACGAGGGCGAGAAGAAGCCGAGTCCCATCCTGACGCTGCCCAAGGACGCTGGCACGAGCGACACGAAGCGCTTTGAGCTGGTGGAGAAGGTCCGGGGGATGATGGCGTCGGGAGAGTGCGTCCTGCTATCTTCGCTCTCGACCCTGCTGCGCACCGCTGACGGCACAAGCTCTCGACTGGGTGCAGGCTTTCAAAGAAGCCCGAGGAGGACCTGCAGGCCGGCGACGATGAGTCCGGCAAGAAGCGCAAGCGCATTGAGGTCGACGACGGCAAGACCAAGAAGCGCAAGGGCGGGGAGGGGGCGGCCAGCAGCGCTCTGGCCGAGGACGACTTTTTCGGCGGCGACGACAGCGAGAGCGACTGAGCCTGTGGCCGAGTGCGATGATATGGTCCTGCATGACGCTGCTCGCCTGTCCTCCAGAGATAGCTCAGGTGGTGCGCACGAGGCGCATGTGACGTGGGGAGGATGAGCGAGCGAGCTTCGACTTGGCTTCGACGGGAGATCCTCCGCGAGCGCCAGCTGCTGTCCACAACCATCGCTCCTGGACCTTTCTCTGCAGTCCTATCTCGTCCTTGTCCAGAGCTCTTTCCAAGGCGCCTGCGCATGGTTAGCCAACGATGGTGCGTCGCGAGCCTTGCTGGCAGCCGCCCAGGGCTCAGAGCTGATCTTCCCTCTCGCCCAACCCTCCTTGCCGGTCCTCTCAGAACAAGCACCCGAACCTCCCCTTCAAGCTCACCGGGCCGCTCTCTACCGACCTCACGCGGTCCCTCACCAAGTACATCGGTGAGCATTTCCGCGAGGTCTCGGTCGAAGCGTTCAGCCAGGACGTCGCCCGGCTCTGCGCGCTGCGGGCCGGCGCCGTCGAGGCTGGCGTCGAGGTCCACCGCGAGTGGGTCGGCAAGCTCGTTAGGTACGTAGCTGTTTTGCTGGAGTGGAAACTGCTTCCTTGCGAGCCTGTGCTGAATGTGCTGCGGGGCTTGCTGGCAGCTACAATGCGACATTGAGCTACCTGCTCAGCAAGCTCCCTCCCGACGTGCGTCCATGTTGCCTTGCTTCTTGCGCTGCTGCCTGTGCTGATAGTGATCCCTCTGGTGCACAGATCGGCCAAGTGTTCCCCTGGCATCCGCCCTTCCCGCCGTCCTACACCTTTGGCGAGCCGGCGCCGGTCCCTTTGCCGACGCTCGCGCATGAGCGTTTCTCCGTGCTGTACAACCTCGCCGCGCTGCACGCGAACCTGGTGCGCTCGGTTTCCAGGTCTGTTTCAAGGCCGCAGTTACTGACTTATCCGGTCAACTCCTCTGCAGGGTGCGGAAGAGCCGCGCACGATAACGGACTCGCTCAAGCGCGCGATCTCGTCCTTCCAGGTGCGTCCGGCTCCCCCCGCGCAGCTAGTGACGCGCACCGACACCCTTTTCCCACCTTGCAGATCGCTGCCGGCATCTTCCAGTACCTCCTTTCTCTTCTGCCATCCCTCCCGTCGCTCGATAATCTCGGCAATACCGTGTACGACTTTCGGGAAGGGTTCCTTGCGACGATGAAGGCGCTCATGCTCGCCATGGCGCAGGAGTGCTTCTGGCAGCAGGCCGTGCTTGGTGCGTCCCTATTCGAGAAGCCAGATAAAACTCGTGCGCTGACACTGTGCATGCAGAGAAGTACAAGAACGGCATCATCGCAAGGCTGGCGATGAAAGTCTCGGAGCTGTACGACGAGGCGCTCGCGGCATCGGGCAAGGAGGTCCCGCCAGCATCTGCGTACTTACCCCCGGTATGTGTGACCCCTTCGTCTAATACCACCGCTTGACGGCTGACATGTTGCGCTGGACCGCAGCTCTGGACTGCGCTCATGAACATCAAGAAGCACCACTTCGCCGCCGCGTCGCAATGTCCGTCTTGCGCCTGCCCTTCTCTGCGTAAGTAGCGGGCTGACTTTCTGCACATCACTCAGACCGCATGAGTGTGGAGGACCTCGAGAAGAGCCGGTATGGTTTCGAGATCGCCCGACTGGACGTCGCGCAGGTGGCCGCCAAGAAGGCCCTCACCTTCGCCAAGCCGGGCATTGTGAGCGACGCAGTGACGGCGGACATCAAGGTACATCTTTTGTCCGCCTTCGCTTGCCTTCACAAGCTGACCGCATTTCAACAGGGCCTCTCGGCGACGGTCGCCTCGTCCCTTACACGCGCAAAGCGCGACAACGACCTGATTTACCTCGAGCACGTCCCGCCGCCAGCTGAGGTCGCGCCGGTTCAGGGCGCGCTAATGGTCAAGGCCATCGTACCTCCTGAGGTGGAGGACAGCTTGGGATGGCTCATGCGGGAGGGGAGTGGACTAGGGTGGGATGGACTGGTCGACTACGGCGTGCACCTCGCGATCAGTGAGCACAGCTTTTTTAATGCTCTTGCCGGACATGCTGACCGCCCCTTCTTGTCTGTCAGGCGTGTATGATGACCGAAAGGACAGCTTCGTTCGCGATGAAATCGCAGGTGCGAAGACCGAGGCCGACCAGCTCGCAAGCTCGTGCGTCTTTTCCGCCCCAGCCCGCAGTACTTGTGCGCTGATCACCTTGGCTCTCTCAGGACGCTACAATCGCTCAACCTTCCCGGAGCGTTGCAGGCCGTTGAACGGCCTGTCGGCCTCCCGCCATCGCTGCTTGGCATCGCGCAGGACGTCAAACGCGAACGCGGTGCTGAACGCGTACGCAAGCTGATGGACTCAATTGCAACGCTGCGCTTACGTACGGACTCGAGCCTGAACGAGGTGCGTTTCTCGCCTGTGCGCGTGAATTTAGATGGGCCGCTGATGCAGACCGCCCGGGCAGATTTTCGACCTTCTCGACCAAGAAGCCGAGGAGGATGAGACCCTGCGCGCGCGCTACGGCCCCCAGTGGCGCCGGCCGCTATCGCACGAGGTCAATGGGCAGCTCATTGGCCAGGTTGACGTGTACCGCAAGACGCTTCAGGCCGCTGGCGAGAGCGACGCCATCGTCCGCCAGAAATGGGACCAATGGGAGGAGAAGATCGAGATTCTCGGCGGTGACGAGGTGCGGGCTGGTGCTCTCTATAGTAGATCGCTAGGCTGCTGACTTTTGCGCGCAATGCAGGAGTACCTTGACGGCTCGATTCCACGCCTGCCCTCCGGCCCGTCCCTGACCGCGACGCCCTCCGCCCGCGCGCTGCACGCCTCACTCGAAAAGCTTTCCGACCTTTCCGCCGCCCGCGCGCGGATCCTCGACTCGGCGCGCGCTACAGCAGCAGGGGACGACGTGCGCGCGCGTGTGCTCACAGAGGCGAACTCGATCCAGCGTTCGGCCGGCGCGGGCGAGGTCAAACCTGAGTGGTTCGAGAGCCTGTTTGAGAAAGAGCTGCGCAAGTACGCGGGGTACAAGAAGGACCTCGAAGCCAACATCCGTGAAACAGAGGCGGCGCTCGAGGACATCAGGGTACGTCTCGAGCACTGCCTTGACGTACGCTCGACGCTGACAACCGGAGCTGTGGTTTGCGCAGGTCCAGAACGAGGACTTCCTGAACTCGCGCCGGACGTCACCCATCATCAAATCGCGCGAGAAAGCGCTGCAGAGCTACGACGTCGCCTTCCAGAAGTACCGCGAGGTGATTCGCAATCTGGAGGAGGGCACTAAGGTCAGTCGCGCTCCTGCCCCAGTGTCGAGCCAACGCAGGATTAACGTTACCTCCTCTGCATCCAGTTCTACAACAACCTGCAGAGCCATTTGGCTAAGCTGCTCGACGACGCAAAGCAGTGGGTCTGGGCGCGGCGGTCCGACCTGAGCGCCCTCACCAACGCGCTCAACAACGCGCACCTCACCCAGCCACAGCAACAGCAGCAGGCGCCGCCCTCACCCGCGCCCTCAGCTCCCGCACAGCCTCCGCCGGGCTCCTTCCAGCTCCCGCACCCTTCCTCCGGCCAATGGTCGACCCAGCTGCCGCCTCCCCCACCTCCGTTGCAGACCGCGTCGTCTCCGATGCCGTACGCGAAGGCGCGCGGGCCGGCGAGCGAGACGGCCAGCGACGTGACGGTCACGGCGAGCCCGAGACGGAGCGAGCGCACGCGCAAGGGTGGAGGGGTTGTCTGAAGACCCTCCCTTTCCGTCGTTGGATGTGATGCGCCCTCTGAAAGGATCAGTCGCTCGGCTCGGCTCGGCTCAGCTCAGAGCGCTCCGCGTATGCCGTGCAGAGGGAAAAGAGGCCCGCTGCGCGCAGTCGTGCAGCCGAAGCGACGAGCTGCGCCAGCTTCGTGTCTCTCGGCGCAAGGGCGGGGTCATGGCGGGGGACTGCTTGCTCCCGCTGCACGTGGACCGGCCTGCACCTACGCTCCGGGTCGTCCTGGGGAGCGAAACGTGGCGCTGCGAGTTCAAAGCTCTTAGGTCGGTGGGCGCGCGGGCGGGCGTCGCGGGGGCCTGCGGTTTTGCCCCGTCGACCAGGCAGACCATCAGCATCCCGCCCATCCTCCATCCTCTGCAGCAGCAGCAGCGCATACCAGCTGGCCGAGTCCTTCGCCAGCACGGCCTCGACGGAGCCCTTCTAGCCGCAGCGCCTGCAGCGATACCATCTCGACGAGCAGCAGCTCGCCTCTCAGCCCAATCTTCTGGCACGAGCCTCCCACTCTCCCATCCAACACCCTTTTCTTTTTGCGACCTCCTCATCCAGCGCATCAGTGCCACAACGCGATGGCTACAACGACCTACATTCCAGCAGGCAGCTCGAGAAACATCTCCGGCGCGTCGGCCAGGCTTGGCGGCGGCGGCGGCGGCAGCAGCTCGCGCAACACGATGAACCGCTACTCCGTCTCGGC
Organism: Cystofilobasidium ferigula; assembly: GCA_014825675.1. Classification (NCBI taxonomy): domain Eukaryota; kingdom Fungi; phylum Basidiomycota; class Tremellomycetes; order Cystofilobasidiales; family Cystofilobasidiaceae; genus Cystofilobasidium; species Cystofilobasidium ferigula. The sequence continues at coordinate 24,234 of MVAM01000182.1, forward strand.
TGTGCGTTCGCTGCTCATCCTACCGGACGCACAGCACTGGATGCTAACGAATGTCCGCTCCGCAGATGTACTCGATGGCGGCCGAGGTCGACATGGAGGTCGAGGATGACCTGGCTCGAGGTGCGTCGCGTTGCCGAAGCAGCTCCGAACCTCCCTACCCTGCCATCCTCGGCCCTACGCTCTACCTCTCGGCTCATCCAAGCTCAGTTGGACAGCTGCTGACTACTTGCCGTCTCGGTCTCTACAGCACAAAAACGTTTGCGCGATCTCAAGTCCAAGATCTCGTCGCAGTCCAAGAAGAACTTTGTGCTCGAGCGCGACGTGCGCTACCTCGACTCGCGCATCGCGCTGCTCATCCAGAACCGCATGGCGGCGGATGAGGTGCGCTTGGGTCGGGCTGCTGCTGTCGAAGTAAATTAGGAGGCTGACGCGATGGTGTCGATACGCACTTCTGCAGCAACAACAAGTCGCGGAGCATCTCGACGAGGAGGACGCGCACGACGGAGTTTACCTGGACGACAAGAAGATGGCCGTGCGTGGCAGGCCATGGCCTTGCTCTGTCGCAGACGTCTCTCTGCTGACGCATAGTTTTTCAAACAGGCGTATGGCAACCTGTTTTTCCTCCTCCAGGCCGAGCCGAGACACATCGCCTCGCTCTGCCGCCTCATCTCGATGGCCGAGATCGACATCCTGCTGCAGACGGTCATGTTCACGCTGTACGGGAACCAGTACGAGGGGCGAGAAGAGCACCTGCTGCTCACAATGTTCCAGGTGCGTCCCTTTCCCTTTGCACAGGGCAGCCCTTGCTGACTCGCTGCTGCGACTGCGCATCCTCGCCGATCCCGTCAGTCGGTCTTGTCGGCGCAGTTCGAGACGGCGACCGAGTTCGGCTCCCTTCTGCGCGCCAACACGCCGGTGTCACGCATGATGACGACGTACACGCGCCGCGGGCCCGGGCAGAGCTACATCAAGGGCGTGCTGTCGGAGCGCATCAACAGCCTGATCGAGCACAAGGATCTCAACCTCGAGATCAACCCGCTAAAGGTGCGTCGCCGCCTGCCGTGAGCTTCTGTGGACCTGTGTCTAACTTCGTTCGTCGTCAAATCCAGGTCTACGAGCAGATGATCAACCAGATCGAGGAGGACACGGGCGAGCTGCCGGAGCACCTCCCGCGCGGCGTCTCGGCTGAGGTCGCGGCCGCCAACGAGGATGTGCAGGGCATCATCAAGCCGCGGCTGCTCATGCTGATGGAGATTGCAGACAGCTTCCTGCTCACCATCATCGACAGCATGGAGACGGTCCCGTACGGCATCCGTTGGATCTGCAAGCAAATCAAGAGCTTGACGCGGGTGCGTCCGGCACCGCCTCTTGCTCTGCTCGCTCGCTCGTTTTGTTCCCACTGCTGACCTTTTTTGTTTGCGACCTGCAGCGCAAGTACCCGGACGCAACCGACTTCGCCATCTGCTCGCTCATCGGCGGCTTCTTCTTCCTGCGCTTCATCAACCCGGCGATCGTCACGCCGCAGGCGTACATGCTTGTGGACAGCGTCCCGGCCAAGCACCCGCGGCGCACGCTCACGCTTATCGCAAAGATGCTGCAGAACCTCGCCAATAAGCCGAGCTACGCAAAAGAGGCGTACATGGCGTCGCTCAACCCGTTCGTCGACAAGAACAAGACGCGCATCAACCGGTTCCTCAACGACCTATGCGACGTCGGCGACTTCTACGAGAACCTCGAGGTGTGTCCTTCGTCGTCGCAAAGTGATTGCAGCCTGCAGAAACTGACCATCTCATCCGCGCTCGCCCTCGCAGCTCGATCAGTACCTCGCGCTCTCAAAGAAGGACCTCAAGATCAACATCACGTTCAACGAGCTCTACGTCACGCAGGACTACCTCCAGAAGCACATCGACATCCTTGCGCCGAGCGACAAGGCGCATCTGCGGCTTTGCCTGGCCGAGCTCGGCCCTGCGCCGGGCCAAGTGCCGCGCAAGGAGAACCGGGCAATCGACCTGCCGCTTTTCAGCCGGTGGGAGACGCCGGTACAGGACATTGCGACGCAGCTCATGTCGGACAGCAACGTCACGAAGAACGACATCCTCTTCCAGGAGGCCAAGTCGATCTTTGTCCAGCTGCTGCGTTTGATCCCGCAGCTGGCCGAGCGGCGGCCCGTCAACCTGGCCAACCTGGCCGAAAAGGCGGCGACGGCCAAGGACGCACAGCTCGTTCGCAAGGGCATCAAGGTCAAGGAGATGCTGCGCGAGCTCGAGGAGCTCGGCGTGCTCGACAGCAGGGACAACTTCAGACTCATGCAGGAGGAGGTTTCAGCCGAGCTCGTTCACCTCGGCAACATGAAGGAGAAAGTCCTCGCAGAGACGGACTCTCTTGAAGCGGTGTACAAGACGATTGGCGATCACAACGCGTGCGTGAACCTCAGCGTGCCCGCTTCTTCGCTCTTCCCTGACGCCCATGTGCCTTCGTATGCTGCAGCTACCTGCGCTCGCAGCTCGAGCAGTACAAGTCGTATCTGCAAAACGTCCGAGGGGCGTCCGCCAAGGAGAAGGGCAACACGCCGGTCGGCGTCACTGCGGTCGGCGGCAAGGAGAAGAAGCCGGTCAAGACGCAGCAGCTCGGCCCGTACCGGTTCACGCACGCCCAGTTTGAGAAGGAAGGCATCATTCTTGAGAGCAACGTGCCCGAAAACAGGCGGCCCAGCATCTACTTCATGATTTTGTCCCCTTCGCCGGGGACCTTCATCATCGGCCTGCACTACAAGGGCCGCGACAAGGCTATCCTCGAGATGGACCTCGGACTGGATGATCTGCTCGAGAAGGTACGTTGGCTTCGACGGACTGCTATCTTTCGTCTCTGCTGACCCTCTGTTCGCATCTTACCGTACCGCAGCAAAAGGACAACAACGACGTCCTTGACCTCGAGTACGTCCAGCTGAACGTGCCCAAGGTCCTCGCCCTCCTCAACCGCCAGTTCGTCAAGCGCAAGTGAAATGCGCTGTCGCCCGACGCCCGACGCGCGTCGTGACCATCCTGCCCTCTTGACGACCTGCTTCGGAGCGCGGCCGAAACCATCGACCGGCTCTCGCATGCCCCCTTCACGACCCATGACCACCCTCTTACACCACCACACTTACGCTGTAGAAACTGCCGCTCTGTACACACAGCCCTCCTCGCCCTGCCGTTCCTCTCCCATCCCTGCCTCTGGCTCTTTGAGCATCCCTTTTACCCTTCTGTCGTCGCGCGCGTCCTCCCTCGCCGTCGCCACCAGTTGATACCCCCTCAGCCCTTTTTGTCACCACACTTAACCTAGCATTCCCGTCTTCTTAGTGCGCTCATCCGGATCGAAGATTCATCACCCCTACTCTATGCGCCTGCAGGACCGTTCTTGACCTTGTCTTCTCGGGCGTCGCGGAGTCGATCGAAAGAAGGTGCGGACTAGGACGATGCGCGCGGCGTGGCCGGCGCGGCGGCCGGGGGACCGTAAGAGGACGACGACGGTCGCATGACCTGTGCACTGCGGCATGGTCCACGTCCAACGCGACGTCAGCTTCCTGCGAGCCTTGCCGAACGAGTACAGGTGCTGGACCGAGCCGGATAAGTGCGCCGCGCCGCACAGCCCCGACCTCGTCATCTCATGCGCGCGCAGCAGGAGGGGCGAGCAAGTTGCATCGAGCGAGCTTCGTCCTCCCCGTCCTTCTTCACCATCATCCTCGACCTCGTCAGCGCCCCGCAAGGTCAGATCCTCGTAGTTGGATGGCCGTTCGCCTCGCCTGAGCCGACTCTCCCGCTCCTAGTCCCTCGCCCCCAGCGGTTCAGCCCTCGATCCAGCAGGTGTCCCCCCCCCCCCCCCCCCTGTACGTTCGCCCGCTTCAGCCCAACGTCCTTCCGACCGCTGATGCTGCCGGCCTGGGCTGTTGCTGCACCCGCCAGGTAGATTTTCCGCATGGCAAGCCTGTGCCTCGGTCGTTTGCTGCCCTGCGCTGTACGAGCTTCGTCCAGCGGCAGCTCGTTGCTCGCGTCAAGACAGGGAGCATCGCGCCGCCTTGCTTTCCTCCCTCCATCATGCATCGCAACTCTCCCTCACCGTCCCTACTCAACATCTGCCGGTCCGGTAGCAGCACGAGGAGTGACAAGAGACCAAGGCGGAGAGCACGCCGCGGAGGTCCGGGTGGACGACGTCAAGCTCCTCTCTCACGGCGAGCCTACGCCCGCTCACCCTCGCCCACGCGACGCAGAGGACGCGGAGGCTGCCCGGCCCTCGGGCAATGAACCACGACGGACGGCCTACCAGCAGTCTTCAACGCGGACATCTTCGCCCGTCCCGCTGTCCGAGGAGCAGGATGAGCACCTCGGCCATCTGACGTCGACGACGTCGCACCTCCTGCGGTTGACGCTGCCCCTGCCCTCGCCTGCGCAGCCGGTCGCGTTCGTTCTCCACCCGGCGCAGCCGCTCAGCTACCTTTCGCGGCTGATTGCGGCCGAGCTGCCATCGACGCTGCCCGACGTCCAGGCCGTGCAGTACCGCGGCTTCGGCGACCGCGCCAACACGCGCTGGTGTCCGTCGACCGATATCTCAGACTTCCTCCGGCAAGCAGCCAACATCAAGTCGTTCCAGATCGACCTACTCCCGGCCCTGCCACCGTCCTCACAGGGCAAGACGGAGTACCCAGCGCCGATCAAATCCATCAGGGTGACGGTGCCGTCGTTCCTCGCGCGCACGCGGTACCTGCGCGAGCGGCTGCAGCGCATCAACGACCAGCTCAAGTCGATGGCCGACCTCAAGGCCGAGTGCGACGAACTCGCAAAGCGGGGTGCGAGGAGGGTGGCACTGGGCGGGCTGGCTGGACTCGTCGCCTATTGGATAACCGTCGCCGCTGCGACTGCCAAGTTGGGCTGGGTGCGTATGCCTCCTTCACTTGATCGCGCAGGTCCACTTGCTGACGTGCGTCGCGCTGAGGCAGGATATCATGGAGCCCATGTTTGTCGTCTTTTGGGGCCTTCATGACTTCAGGGCTTTGCGCTGATGATCCTTCGCACGTGCAGAACTTACCTCGTCGGCCAAAGCGTTCTCATCTCGGGTTACACGTACTACCTTCTTCACCGCGTTCGTCTTCCCCTGCCGTCTCTCTGAAGAGACTATCACTGATGCCCTTATTCCTGCCTCGCGCGACAGCGCGAGCCCGGGTACGACGACATCTTCAAGCGCACACGCAGCTACCGCCAAGCGCGGCTCTACGCCGAGCGCGGGTTCGACTACGACCGTCACCAGGCGCTGATTGCGGCTGGTCGCACGCTGCGAACCGAGATCCGGTCACTTGCGGACGAGTACGGGGTGGAGTGGGACGAGCGGGCGCGAGAGGGGCGCGAGGGGTCGGAAGGAGGGAAGGGGGAGGTCGTGCAGGCGGTCAAGGAGAGCGAGGAGCTTGAGCGGCAGAGCAAGGTGAGAAGCTCGCTCAAGACCGAGGGCAAGACCAAGCAGGACGAGGAGGAAGAGGAAGAGGACGAAGAGGAGCTCGCGGATGAAGATACGGACGCGGGCGAGAGTGACGGGCGGACTGGTCGAGCAGGTCGCGAGAAGGACCTCGTCAGGAAGGAGTTGAAGAAGCTGAAGCGCAAGCAAAAGGAGGAAAAAGCGGATTAACATGACTCTTGACAGTAGGCAATGTACTCAGGTTTCGTCGCTGGCTGACAGTGCCTCTTGCGTTGCGCGTGCGTTTGCTGACGCATCTCAACCCCCCCCCCCCCCCCTCCCTCCCCTCTTTCGTATCACGCCGGGCTCTGTCGCGTGCTCACGGAAGGAGTCGTCATAAGTAGTCGTCTATGTCTAGTTAACAGAGCTGCGTCGTCTAGACGCCCCTGGCGGCATCGACCTCCGCCGCCACCCACCCAATCTTGAACCGCCTGTAGCCCATCTCGTCCCTCCTGCCGACGCCGCGCTCGAGTCCAGCCTTGAAGTCCTGCGTCTCGAGCGTCCGGAGCACCCAGCGGTCGGTCGGCCTGCGCGTCGGCAGTTGTGGCGGCGCGAGCAGCGAGGGCGAGTACGGCCTTGTGGCGGCCCCTGCGTGCGAGGAAGGGAGGAGACGTGCGTTCGTGTCCGCGGGGAAGGGCGGGAAGTACGACGTCGTAGGCGGCGGAGGTGCCGCGAGGGGGAAGGCGAGCTGCACCGACTCAACTTCCTTGACGTGCGTCGGCCGGAGCGGCATGAAACAGTGGAACACGCCGCCTTCATCTCCATGCCGCTCCTCGTTGCCTGAAGGGAGCCGCAAGAGCGCCTTGACCGTCTCTTTGATCCACCCCGCATGGTGGCACTCGTACACGCAGTCCGCAGCGATGAGCACGTCGAACCGCTGCTCGTCGCCACCAGCAGACGGCTCCGGCAGGGAGGGGGACGCTGACCGGTCGCGCGTGCCGTCACGGCCGACCGTGATCTGCGGACCGGTCGCGACGTACGAGAGCCAGTCAAGGGGGCGAACGGTGAGGATACCACCGGAGGTGAGAGAGGTGAAGCGTGCGACGCCGGCGGGGACGGGGTCGGGAGAGTCTGCCGAGGGCAAATTGAGCGCTGCGTTCCGACTGCAGCGTTGAGGAAGTGAGGGTGAGTGCCTGCCTAAGAGCAGTCTGCGAGGATCTCTCGTACGCTAAGTTAATCAGGACATCCGGGTGGTAATCCGTCGCGTCTACCGCCACGCCCCGTAGCGCCGCCAGCGGCGACTGCACCAGCGCGAGCGAAACGACACCCGTCCCCGCGCCAAGCTCGAGAATGCGCAGCGGCCGGTCCTCGCGTAGGGCGGGAAGGAAGTAGTCGGGGTAGTTTAGAATGCGACGCGCGAGAAGGATTGAGCTGCCCCACGTCTGGACGCCGACCGAGTCGTCTGCGGAGGGCGTCGGGATCAGCAAAACGGCTGGCAGGAGCCGCAAAAGGAGTCGACGTGCGAGATGAGGACAGGTACGGCGCGTCGTTGACGATGATGTTGACCTCGTGCGGGAGAGCAATCTCGCGCAAAATGGCGCCGGCGGCTGTGAAGGAGAGCGAGTCGAGGTCAGCGCTGCGCGCGCAAGGGCAGGAGGGCCGGAGTTCTGCAGGGTAAAGCGCAGCGGGCCAAGACGCACCAGACGTGCCTGACCAGACGGCGAGCAGAGCTACAGGGAGGAGACACATATCAGCTCCAGTCCAACCTTTCTTCATCATTGGAACAGAGACGCACCCGCTGCAGCTTCGACAACCCCCTCCCTCAGCGCGCGCTCGGCCGAGCCCTCCACCTCGTCGCACCACTCGCCGCCGACCATGACGATGCGCTCGAGCCAGCCGCGCGCATACTTTTGCTCAAACTCGTCCGCGCTCTCGCCCTCGTCGTCCGAGCTGTCGCCGTCGGAGGACGCGAGCTTCTCCTCGGGGCGCTGCGCCGGCGTCGAGTACCCCGAGTCGACGACGTGCTCCTCGCTCACGCCATGGACCGCTGAAAGCTAGGTGTCAGCGGTGCATCTGGAGGAAGCGCTCGAGTAGGACTCACGTGGCTGGAAGATTTGGCCGAGCTTGGCGATGTGGGCCGACAGCACGGTCGGAGGAAGGTCGGAAAGCGACCTTGCGAGGTGGGGCAGGAACTGCGAGGGAGGGAGCTTGGCCGCCGTCATGCTGCCGTCTAGTCTATGTGCGTCCGCTGCGTCTAACGTCTACTACAGGGTACCGATCCGAAACTCCAGAGGAAGCCTGAGGGGAAAAGGAGAGCAGGTTGCTGCTATGCGCCTGCGGTGGGCTGAAATTCAGGCGGACGAGAGCGACGGCAGCCGGCGAGCGCGCTGCATCGACCCCGGCTCTCCACCTACCTTCCCGCCTTCCTCCTCCAGCCGGCAGCATGGCGTCCCAACAGCCTGCGGACAAGCCCAAGATCTCGGAGGGTGCGTCTGATCGGGGCTGGAAACTGGGCTGGAGCGGCCGAGGCTGACTTGCTGCTAGCTCGGCGCGTCGCGTTCCTTACCCCGTCATCGCCTGTCCTTCGCAGCCGAGGCCGCTCTCTATGACCGCCAGATCCGTCTATGGGGGCTCGAGGCTCAGCAGCGGTACGCTTACTGGCAGGTGCCTTCTCTGCTTTTCTGACACCTGTACTCCTGCGCGTTTAGAATGCGCAACTCGACGGTGCTCCTGCTCAACCTCAACTCGCTCGCGCACGAGACGATCAAGAACATTGTCCTGTCCGGCATCGGACACCTGATCGTACGTCTGCCGTTAGTGTGCGTTGGTCGCTAAGATCCTCAGACTGACCTCGGAGCTTGCTGGGCCTGCAGGTGATGGACGAGAGCTCGGTTAGTGAGCGAGATCTCGCTGCGGGCTTCCTGTTCCGCGAGAACGACGGCGTCGTCGGCCAGAAGGTCCGTCCCGCCCTTCTCGACAGCTCTGAGCGCCGCAGCTAAGCTCTTGAAACGCGTGTACGGAGCAGAAGGTCGACGCTGCGCTGCCGCAAATCCAGTCCCTAAACCCGCTGGTGAAGGTCACCCCGTCATCGAGCACGGCACCCTTCCTGCCTGCGACGGACGAGGACGCCATGGTCGAGTACCTGCAGCGGGAACAGGTATCGGTGCTTGTCCTTACCGACTCGAACCGGGCGTCCATGGTGGGTTTGAGCGTCTCTTGAAGAAAGTCGTTTGCGCGACTGACCCGCTGCGCCGTTCTCCCGCAGGTCGCAATCGACCGCGCCTGCCAGCGCGCCAACACCCTCTTTGTTGCGGCGGGCACGTACGCCATGACGGGCTACATCGTCACCTCGCTCGGGCGCGAGTTCACGCTTATCACGGAGGACAAAGCTGAGCCTAAACCGGGGCAGCCGGCCGTCAAGGGCCGCGAGAAGCACACGATCAGTATGCCGACGGTCGAGCAGGCACTGGTAGCGGACAAAGGACTGAAGGGGCTGGGCAGGCAGGCGCTGAGGAAGAGCGGAGCGGGCGGGTTCGCGTCGTTGTTGGGTGCGTGCGCTTTTCTTGCGCTTCTTTTTCTTCTTCACACCTCTGCCGTGCTGACAACGGGTCATAAACTCCCCATGCACCCGCAGCACTTTGGGACTGGGAGGCACGCAACGACCGCTTGCCCACAGAAGACGACGCAACAGCGCCGGAAGAGCTGCAGCAGGCGGCACAGAGCTTGATCGAGGCGTGGGGCGTCACTCTGTCGTCCTTGCCGGACACGATCCCGGACATCACCCAGTGTGTCCTGCTTTCATCCCCTCGGGGGGGTATCTCACCTCGCTGAGTGCGTACAACGTTTCGGCAGGCACCTCGCACGCGTGTCGACGCTCCAGTTCTCGCCGACGTCCGCAGTTCTCGGCGGCCTGCTCGCGCAGGACGTCCTGCGCCTGCTCTCGCGCTCAGGCATGCCGACCGTCGGCTTCCTGTGGTACGACTCGGGCGTCGGCTGGGACGCGGTGGACGACGACGTGCCGGCTGCACGGGGGAAGGTGCGCGAGTTTGGCGGCGCGGCGGTCGGACGGTGGGGGGTCGAGGTTCAGGTCGAGCCGTTGAAGGAGCTGTGAGCTGCGTCAAGCTCGGATCTCTTGCGTATGACCAGCCCGAGAACGATCTTGGGGAGAGAGGGGGGGGCATGGATCGTCAAGCTGGACGTGGCGGAAGTATAGTCTACAGGGTACTTTACAAAGGAAGCAGCAGTCGTCGTTCACCAGTCTGCGCGGCAGGACCTCCGACAGTTAGCTTCCACCCAGCAGAGCAGAAGAGCAGCGAAGGACGATGAACGCACCAAAGACCTCGGTCACAAGCTCGACCTCGCCCGCGCCGGCCGTCTCGCCCACCTCGCCCTTGGCCAGCCGCCATTGGTACGCGCCGACCGCACGACGCACGTCCGTCGTGAGCCCGACGGGGCCGCACGCACCGATGCCGACCGTTGTGCCGGCGGGGACTGCGGCGAAGAAGCTCGAGAGCAGGGTGGGGAAGTGCGGGCGGTAACGCTGAACGGTGAATCCGTGGTGCTGTCGCTCGAGGGCCGGGGTGATCCTGTAGTGGGGGGGGGGGGGGGGGGGGGGGGGGGGGGGGGGGGGGGGGGGGAGGGAGGATAGAGGTGGGGTCGGGGGTGGGGGGGGGGGGGGGGGGGGGGGGGGGGGGGAGGGGGGGGAGGGGGGGGGGGGATGAGCACCATCCAGCGGCAGGGCAACACAGGGAACGAAGGGTCAGTCTCCAGGGACTCTTTGGAA
>MVAM01000183.1:0-34114 GCA_014825675.1 Cystofilobasidium ferigula
GGTGTGTGGGTGGGGTGGGGGGGGTGGGAGAGGGAGAGGGGGAGGGGGAGAGGGAGAGGGGAGGGAGGGGGGGGGGGGGAGGGGGAGGGGGGGGGGGGGGGGGGGGAGGGGGGGGGGGGGGGGGGGGGGGGGGGGGGGGGGGGGGGGGGGGGGGGGGGGGGGGGGGGGGGGGTACGAAGAGGGATCTGTACGGGATGCGCGGCGAAGGGGAAGAAGCGTTCAGACGGGTGCCTTCCAAAAAGGGCGGAGATGGTTGCAGCGGGCAAGAGGGAACAAAGCTATGGACAGAGGTTAGAAAGAGATGTAGGGTATAGAGCGTCTAGTCAAAGGCGCGGAGGTCGAGATGCGGCGAGGGGCCGTGAGTGAAAGAGGGCGGTGCAGGTAGACAGTCGGCGGGGTTAGAGAGGGGGGGAGGGGGGAGGGGGGACAAGTGCGTCTAGTCCTCGCAGTTTGCGTTCCCGTTGCATACCGTCTTGCCCATCAGGTCCACCAGGCTCCCGAGCTTCTCCAAGTTGTCCGCGAGCACACGGCCGCCAGCGATCCCACCGCCGGCCGCCGCGCTTCCGCTCGCGCTCGCAACGGGGCCGGAGAGGGTGACGGGCACATTGCCGGACGCGCGCGCGGAACCCGAGAGGCCGGCCGAAAGGCCGAAGCCCGAGGCGTACGCGCTCGAGCCGCCCGAAACGACGGCGGAGGACGAGAAGGCGGACGAGGACGCAGCGGCGGAGGAGTAGGAAGAGGAGGAGGAGGAGGAGGAGGAGGAAGAGGAAGAAGGCGAGGGCGAGGGCGAGGGGGTCCACTCAGGCGTGGACGAGGTGGTGGGAGGCGTCCACTCGGGCGTGGACGACGTCGTAGGCGGGACCCACTCAGACGTCGTCGTGGGGTCAGGCGTCCACGTCGTCGTCGGCGTCCAGGCAGGCGTGGTGGACGTCGTCGTAGGCGGCGGCGTCCAGGCGGGGGTGGTCGAGGTCGTCGTGGGCTCTGTTGCGCAGCGGGTTGATCGACCAAGTCAGCCTTGCGCCCGAACGGGGTAAGGGAAAGGGAAAAGAAGCGCACTCCACTCCTTCGTCGTCTGCTGGCCCGAGCCGTCGTTGTACCACCAAGTACCATAGACTGCACACGCACCAGCCGTCGAGTCAGCTCGTCGCCCAGAGTATCGAGACGAAGAGGCAAAGTAGAGGGTACGCACTGACGCCGACGTCGTGCGAGGCGAAGGCGGAGAACAAGCCCTCGGACAGGTCGAGGCCTCCGTACGGGCAGGTCGGGCACTCTATAGCGCGCAGGAATGGGCGAGAATCAGTTCCTTGGGCGCCAAGGAGCGAAAAAGATCTTGGAGATGAGGGACGCACCGTCCTGGATGGTAGCAGAAACAGTCACCCCGCCGTACTGGATCGAGATGGACTTGCCGCACACCGCGGGTGGGTAGCCGCCGCCGGCAGCTTGGAGCTGGGCCGAATTGAGCGCGACGGTCTGCCGGGATGCGGGGCCAAGGAAGATCAGTGGGTGTGCGAGGAGGGTGACAGGAGGGGGACTGGACGCACGTATTCGTCGTTGCCGTGCCAGATGCCGCACGCGCCAAGACCTGGGCACAGAGTCATCAGCACTCTTTGACTTCGTACGCAATGAGACGATCCAAGGATGGGAAGGGACACACCAACCGAAGTGCTGTAGGCGGCGCAGGGTGTCAAAGCGGGCTCGTTAGCCCTCGCTCAAACCTCGACTCAAAACAACCCTCCCCCCTCCCTTGGCCTTCGACGAGCGCAGGACTGAACAGAGCAGTGAGATACAAAGAACGCACTCGTAGAACGTGAAACGGGCGTTGCTTGCCTGCCGCTTGTCCAAGCTGATGACGGCGCCCTCGTCCTCTGCGGCGGGCACTCGGGAGGCGAGCTCGAGCTCGTCCGCCGCGAGCCGGGCGGGGTGCTTGCGCCCGGGGTTGCTGGGCCCGTGCGCGCGGACGGCGGAGAGAAGCGGGAGGGCCGCGGTGAGGAGCAGGGCGGGGAGCATCTGTCCAAACGGGAGGTGAAGGGTTTCGGCGAGAAGGAAAAGGAGTGGGAGATCGGCCAACGGTGAGGAAGCGAGCAAGCGGGCGGCGGGCGGGCTTCAAGAGGGCGCCGGGGAGTAGCTCTGGCGCGGGAAGTGGGAGCGAGTGTGAGCTGCCGTCGAGGCTGTGGGTGTGCGTGTGTGTTGCTGTTTGGGCTGAGGGCAGGAAGGGAGCAAGGAGGACGGTTGCTTGAGGACGGCGTCAAAGGGCGGCCGCGAGCCGATTCTCAGAGAACAACAACAGGCGCGTCGTCGTCTGACAGCCGTGAACTGTGTTACCTTCCGAGTTTGTATTCACGCCTTCATTAATTTCGCCACTCCCTCCCCCTTCGACGATGAACGACGACACCTTAGCATAGCTGATACAGGTGCATCATTGGGAGATCAGCCTTCTCCAGCATGATTTACTTTGTGCAACTAGTCTTTCCTCATCCGAAGATGATTCGCGGAGAGACCCCTCTGCCGCTCGCAAGGTGTGCGAATGCAAGTCGAGCGCCCGTTTCAGCCAGCAAGCGATCATGCTCTGTCCGGAAGACACACGCTCCACTCTCTACGCCATTCGCCTGGCTTGGGCGCTCGCCTGCTACCGCCTTCCCATGCGCTGCCGGCTGCTGCGCGCAGCAGGCCAGCACCCCTCTTCCCCATGTCCCCCATAGATCTCGTAGATACCTGCTCAACCGCAATGGCCACTTTTTCAGCCCAGCGCCATCACGGGACTTCTCTCGTTGTCGCCGGACGGAGCTGGTCATCGCAGAGGGTTAAGCTAAAGTGATGGTGTCTCGATTGAAGGACGAGCGGAGAAAGCGTGAGCAAAGAAAGCGTGAGCGTCGAGTAACTGGGAGTAAGACTAGTAAGGTGCCCTGCACAACGACGACGTCGACCATCGCCTGGTGCTTCTCAGGCTTATCAAGCGGCAAGCCTGTCCGCACATTTCCCTCGTCCAGCATTCGGTCGGCGGTCGCATCAGGCAGTCTAGTCTTCTCCAGCGCCTGTCTGCAGTGCCATCTGCTAGCCGCTCTCACCTCCCCGCCTACTTCCTCCGGCCCAGCTCTTCCCCCGGCCGTGGCAAGCCCTTCCTCCTGGCCGCAACTACTCACCCCTCATGTCGGACGACGACGCGCCCCAGGCCTTCTCTTCCCTAAAAGCCCGGTTTGAGCAGCTCGCCGCGCGCCAGCTGGCCTCGCCTGCGCCTCCGACGTCTGCGGGGACGTCGCCGGCCGCGACGGCGGGCGCACGCGTCACGGCTGTCGGGAGGGGTACTGCGGGCGGCGCTGAGCTGCCCGGACAGCATGTCCAGGGCTCCCTCGCGGTGGAAGATAGCGGGAGAGGAACGGCTAGCTCGCGTCTTGATCGGGAAGATGGAGAAGCGCTGCAGGGGAACCAGGCGAATCTGGTAACGAGGAGGGTGACGCCGCTGGTCGGCGAGGGCGCAAAGGAGCCGTCAGCCTCTACGGTACGTGCAGCCTCTCTTCTTCTCTTCCCTTCTCGTCCTTAACCTCGCACACGCTCATCAAGCTTTCGATTTCCTAATTGCAGACTCTGCCGTCAGAAGCGCCTGGACCAGCTCCCTCGCCATCCATGACGTCCGCTCGTCCCGCGCCGCCGCCGCCGCCGCCGCCGCCGCCGCCGCCGCCGCTGCGCGCAAAGTTGTCGACCACCGCGCCGTCCTCTCGTGTACCGTCGCCTCCTTCATCTCCAGCACCGACTTCCGCTTCGCTACCGAGCGCAAACACGCCCACTGTGGAAGGCGTAGGGCCGGTCAAGAGGAAGCCTCCGCCGCCGATCCCGACGAAGCTGGTACCCGCGTCGTCACCGGCGCCCAAGCCTACTCTTGCGCCGCCACCCGCGCCTGCGACCACCACCCCTTCTGAGCCGCCCATGCTCGCGCCTGCCTTAGATCTCACCCCTGCGGCTCCCTCCCCCTCCTCTTCCGACGACCAGCAGCAGCCTGCCAGCGTCTCTGCCCTGCGCTCGCGCTTCGGCGCATCGACGCTCTCTGCGACCCGAGGCGGGCCTACGACGCCCTCAAGCACTTTGCGCGAGGGGTTCCTGTCGCCTAGGCCGGGCATGCCGCCTAGCTCGAACTCGGCATCGCCTGCGCCAGCGAGTACGGGGCCGCCGCCGGTCCCTGCGAACCGGCCGCACTGCGCGATCGGGGAGGTCAACGTCAGGCTCTTGGACACGCCGTCGGGCGCGACGGAGGGTGCGGTCGAGTTCCTGTTTCCGGGCGCTGAACAGACCTCAACACCACCCGCGCCGAGGTCGAGGGCGTCCTCCCGCGCAGCTGCAGCGTCCGCGAGCGAGGAGGTCGAAGAAGACGCCCCGCCCGTCCCGCCCCCTCCCCCCTCGCCGCTGCTTGCAACGCGCCCTACAAACGGCCACATACGACAGGGGGCGATGACGGACTCGCCGCCTTCTGAGCCCGCGCTTCTCCCCCCTCCGCCTACGATAGCGCCTACGCGCAGCGGTCGACCGCCGCCGCCTCCCCCAGCAAGGTCACGCGGAACTTCGAACGCGTCCTGCTTTACCCGCGCCGAAGTAAAGTCAGGACATGAAGAGGCGCTGGCCCTCTCTGAGCTACCAGAAGCTAGCAAACGAGCCGTCTTTCCCCCCAGGTCAAGGGATGCGTCCACCTCGTCCTCCCTAGCGGACGCGGATGACGCCCCGCCGCCCGTCCCGCCCCCGCCTCCGCTTCTTCGGACTCGTCCTCCCTCTCGCGAGCGATCGACGTTCACAACGGATAGCGAGGGCGCGACCGACCCGTTTGAGCCCCCGCCTGCGCTCGCGCCGCGCCAGGCGATCCCACCCCGCCCGTCGTCCTCCGTGTCAGGTACAGGCACGCCAAAGCCGCCACTCCCTGCGCGGAAGAACACGTCACATTCGTCCTTCACGGTCCCTTCCCCGCTGGCCGACGTAGCGTCGGTCGTCGTCGGCCCGCCAGCGCCGGACCTCCCGCCCCGCGTGCCCTCGGCCCAGCCTACCGCGACCGGAAAGCCCCCCGCGCCCCCGCGGCTGCCCGAGAGGTCGCGCACGGTGAGCGCGGCCGTACCAGCTGAGCCAGGCGCGGTCGAGGAGCCGTACGTGCCCCCTCCGCCGCCGCCGCTGCGCAGCGCGGGCGCAGGCACAGTAATGCCGTCGGCGGCCAAATCTCCGCCGCGGAGAGGCTTGGCGAGGAGCATCAGCAGGGTTGCCGTCCCCTTCTCTGCGCGTGCGGGCGCGGCAGACGCAGGGGTGAGCACGAAGGACGAGGCGTACCACCCTCCGCCGCCTCCGCTGCCGCCACCACCGCAGAGGGTCGACTCTCTCCGCCCTGCCGCTACGCCCGCGCCTGAGGCGGACGAGCTCGACGGGGACGACTCGGATGAAGACGATGCATCCCCTTCGGGTACTGCTTCGCCTTCTTCTGGCGCTGGCGGCGGGCTTCACCGCGCTGTCAGCGTCTCCGCGCGCAAGGTGGACGACTACCCCGACCCGACGCTTTCCAACCGCTTGCCCCCAACCCTACGTCACCGCCCTCCAGTGATCCGGCACGCTTCTGGCCACACGCACCCCACCTCGTTCGCCTGCGCGGACAACTACGTCGCCGTGGGCTCGTACCATCTGCGGGTTTACGACGCGGAGAGCGTCGGGCTCGAGCTCGTGTGCAAGCTTGATCAGCGCGAGATTGGGCTCGAGGTACGGAGCAAGGACGCGCGTGTCACTGCGCTATGCTTCCGACCCGGGTCAAACGAGGGAGAGGGCAACCGCTGGTTGTGGGCGGGGACGAACGAGGGGCATCTCTTCGAGGTCAACGTCTGGTCGTCGGTCGTCACGCAGACCAAGGCTGCCCCGGTTCACTCGCACGCCTCCTCCTCTGTGACCAGCGGCTCATCCTCGTCGTCGTTGTCCGCGCCCGTCGCAGGCGAGATCACGCACATCTGGGCGTACAAGGGCAACATGCTTGTGCTCGACGAGTCCGGCCGCTGCGCGACCTATCGGCCCAACGCTGACGGGCTGTTCAACCTCTTTGCGCCTGCCGCACAGCCCCGTATCGCAGACCGCCCATCGTTCGCAGCGTGCTTCGGGGGCGCGGTGTGGACGTCTGCTGGGCCTGGCGGATCGAGCGGCTCGCGCGCAAAGCTGCCAAACATCAGGATCTACGAGCCGTTCGCCGCCCATGCAGCCAACGACACGACTGACGACGTCCCGCCTCCCTCATCGTCTTCCAACGCCGCCTCTCACACCGTCTTCGTCCCCGACTCGATCTCTGGCGCCGTCCTGTGCGGGACGATCGTCCCCTCGCGACCAGACAGCGTGTACCTCGCGCACGAAGGCGGCCAGATCTCCGCCTGGTCTCGTATGGGGGGCGTGTTCGAGGGCGTTGTTAAGGTTGGCGCGAGCTCGGTCACGTGTCTTGCGGGCGTTGGCGATCGGCTTTGGGCGGGAGGAAGGAAGGGGCTTGTCAGCGTGTTCGACGTCGAGACAAAGCCGTGGACCGTCACCAACATGTGGGCTGCGCACGAGTGCGTTCTTCTCTCTCTCTTGTGTGCTGGCTCGTGCTCGGGATGCTGATGCTGCTGTCAATTCGGGCTCATGCAGGAAGGACACGCCGGTCATCGGCCTTCAAGTTGACCCGACGTCTATCCGAAACGTGAGAGCGAGAATGCTGTGCGCTTTCAGTCCTTCTTGGCTGACGAGTACACCTTTCCCTCTCCCAGAACATGCTTAAGGTGTACTCCTGGGGAAGGGACGATTGCGTGCACGCGTGGGACGGGCTGCTCGAAGAGGACTGGATCGGTGCGCTCTTCCACTCCTTTGCTGGCGACGCGCAAGCTCACCAATTCCTCCTTTGCTTTCTCGATACTCCAGACAAGCGCCTTCTTGAGCGCGAGGCCGAGTTCTGCTCGTTCCGCAACCTAAAGGTCATCAGCTGCTCGTACAACATGGACGCGGCCAAGCCTGCGGACCTGTCGAGCTCGACCGAGAACGCGAGCTTCCTCGCCAACGTGCTCACCAGCGAGGAGTCACCGGATATCGTCGTCTTTGGGTTTCAGGAGATTATCCCGCTCGAAGACAAAAAGCTTGCTGCCAGTCCGTCCCTGTCGCTCATGCTGCCTTACGCATGGGCGAGTAGCTGACAACGGAGTTGAATGGGCAGAGTCTTTCCTGTTCGGCAAGGCCAAGGGATCCAACAACGAGATGTCGGACAAGGTCTCGCAGCGCTACCGCAACTGGCACGACAAGCTCGTGCAGGCGATGCGCGTCTCGCTCCCGCCCGACAGCCCGTACACCGTCGTACATGCCCAGAACCTTGTCGGTCTTTGTACGTCCACCTCTCTGATCACCGCTAGTTACTTTCCCTTCCTTCTGACTAACTCGGGCATCTCGCCGAGAAGTCACCTGCATCTTCGTTAAGAACGCGGAGGTCATCAATCTGCGCGACATCAGCATCACGACTGTCAAGCGCGGTATGGCGGGCATGCTTGGCAACAAGGGCGCAATTCTCGCACGCTTCGTCGTCGATGACTCGTCCATCTGCTTTATCAACTGTCACCTGGCCGCAGGCCAGAACCAAAAGATGGCGCGCAACGCGGTCAGTCCCTTCCTCGCCCTTGTCGATAGCAGCCGCTGCTGGAACAGTTCCTCGATGCGCAGGACCTCGCGAGCATCCTCGATGAGGAGGCTCGCTTCCCGACCGCCGGCTTCGGCCCGGACGAGCTCGCTTTCGGCGGCGGCGACGGCTCGATGGTGCTCGATCACGATATCTGCCTGCTCCAGGGCGACCTCAATTACCGCATCGACCTCCGGCGCGAGACGGTCATCAACAGCATCCGTGCGGGCGAGCGTGTATCCTTGCTCGGCCACGACCAGCTGCTCAAGGAGATGCGCAGCAATCCGGGGTTCAGGCTCAGGACGTTCTCCGAGGCGCCCATCGCGTTCGAGTGAGCCCTCTGCATTCCTCACTGCTTCAACCGTGAGCTGAGCTGATGAGATCCGCCGCTTCGCAGCCCGACGTACAAGTACAACCGCGGGACGCACGACTATGACACCTCTGTCAAGCAGCGTGTGCCGGCATGGTGCGACCGCATCCTCTACCGCTCGCGCGTCCCGGGCAACATCGAGGCCCTCCACTGTGCGCCCCTACGCTCCCCTCGTCAGTGCGCACGAGCTCATATTCTGCCCCTTTCGCCTGCAGACACCCGCTACGAGCCCACTCTCTCGGACCACAAGCCCATCTCGGCCGGGTTCGACCTTAAGGTCCGGCGCGTGCGCGAGCGCGAGCGGTTTGCGCTCAAGGCGCTCCTGGCGAACCAGTTTGCGCACGAGGTCAGCGGGCCGATCCTCGACGCGCAGATGGCGTTCTACTCCGCGCTCTTATAGAGCCGTGTCACATCATCTTCTTCCCCCTTGACTGTATCGCTCGCGGACTCGACCACCTTGCCCTGTATCCTTACTTTACGGACGTTGCCCTCTAGATGAACCTCGCTGGGCGACCAGGACGCTGTTTTGAGCAGTGGCCATCTGATCGACACCTAGCAACACCCTTCAGCACCCCAACTCACTCATCCTCCTCCTCGGTTTGCGGAACGGCCGGGTAGACGATAGCCTGGTAGACCACGGCGCCTTCTAGTGCCAGCGCAATCAAGTCGACCACCTTCCACGGGCTCATGACCGCCGATTTGCCGACGAAGCGGTGCAGCACGACCGGCAGCGTTTGGCACAGCGTCTGAGCGAACTGGAGGAAGATCTCGACGCGCGAGAAGCCGGCAAACGTCCGGCGCCGGTGGTTGAGCAGGAGCTGCGAGCTGAAGAGGGAGAACCAGAGCGACTGCATGAACGGTACGAGCAAGGGAATGAGCTGCCGTCCGAGAAAGCTCGTGTCGGTCGTCACACGGAAGTGGACGTCGTTTTCGTCGATGTGGTGGCCGAGGTTGGGCGCGGGCACGATGTGAGGGTTGGGAAGGAAGGCAAGCGCAAGCCAGACAGCGACAAAGAACTGTGAGACCGACGAAGCTTCAGCAGCGAGTACAGAGAAGGAAGCCGTCGACATGGGCGAAGGGAAGGACGCACGACGATCCGGTTGCGCCACGTGAACGCAGCATCGGCGCGGGCGCTCGCACGCTCAGAGTGCGTTGGCCTGCGACGCGTGACACTGACCGGCATCCAGCCCCACGGCCCACCCCACATCCAGTCGAGCCGCAGCGCGAGGCTGCAAGTGAGCAGCGCGAGCAGTACGCGCCAGGCGATGTCGAGCGCTACCACTGCCGTGGACCAGAAGTCCGTGCCCTCGGCCTTGCTCATCACGCGTACACCGTAGAGGACCGACCAGATGACGTCGAACAGCATGTCGATTGTCCGCGAGGGCATGCTGATGCCGGTGGTGAAGGACCTGAAGAGGAAGGGTCAAATTAGCACAAGAGCCACCTCGGTGATAACGGAGGAGATGAGGGAAAGGAGGGACCTTGTCAACCAGTAGAAGAGATGGACCGGGTAGTATAAGAAGCCCAGAGTAGAGGAGAGCAAGCCCGCGCCTTCTCGCAGTAGAGGCCGCGTATTAGGCTCGTACAAGTGGCCAAAGAAAAGCGCGTTGAAGAACTCTGAGGTGACGTGCGAGGAGGCTGCGTCCAGGTCAGTGACGTTGAACCGGTCGACTTCGGATGTGATCATGTTGTGGGAGAGCGTAAATTCGGTGCTGGACGCCAGGTGGAGCGGCGACGCCGTCGAGAACGCGATCCTCCAGTCGAAGTGGAAGTCCGAAGCGGCCGTCTCGTCAGTGGAGGAGGCGTTGAAGACCGGCAGGGGCGCGTAGTCCTTGTAGCTCGGGAAAAGGAGGTCTGCAGTTATAAAGGGCGCGTAGTGGCAGCGCGTGTTGTCGTTCGGCGTGATGTAGTCTGAAGCGTTCGAGCGCTCGTCGAGCTCGAGGAGGTTCTCGTAGTGACCGACCCGGGAAAACTTGCGCCAGCACGGCGGGGTATGGCGGTCTGAGCCGCCGAGGCATTGCTCATGCTTCAGAAGGAAGATACGACGTCAGGGAAGAGTAGGAGCGGTTGGAAGAGGCTAGCTTACAAGATAGTCCTTCTGCGCCTCAAGCTGGTTGCGGAAGTGGGTGACGCTGCGCATGCGGCCGTGGGACATTCGTCAGCAGAGGGCCCTCGAGGCAAAAGTGAATCAGTGAGCGGGAAGGTCGCACTTGTAGACCGGAAAGTCGCGCGCCAGAGTGACATGCGAGCGCGTCAAGACGTCGAAGGTCATCGAGTTCGGGTTGCTGGTGTTGGTGCGCCCGCGGTGGTGAAGCATCTGCGACCGCGCGGCACCGTACGAGAAGAAATCTCTGAAAGGGCTCCACGTCTCGTCGCCCTCTTGAAATGGCATCCACAACGGCGGCTCGAAAAGAGCGTTGGGGTAGTGCGAGTGCGACGATCGGACGGTCGACCAGTGCGTGTCGCGCAGCCGCGCGGACGACTCTTCGAAGGACGGCGGAAGCATCACGAACGAAGCAACCATTTGCGGAGCGAGCGCCGGGTCGATCAGATATGGACTGCTTGTGCAGAGCTCCAGTCAGCGAGAGAGAGGGTAGCAGGGCCAGGCTTAGGCAACGCACATGAACTCCTTGGGGATGACGACCGGCACAGAGGTCTGGACCGGCTTCTTCGTCGTGATGAGCACGTCGTTCAGGACGATGGAGCGGTGCACGAACTGCCAGTCCGTGAACCGCACCGGGCGCTTGGGAAGCTTCGAGTCCAGCCAGCTCGGGTCGACGGCATCCTTCGCCGGCTCGTCCTCCGTCGTGTTGTGCCACCGCGCCCACACCATGGCGCCCAGGTCGAAGCGATCGTTGGGGCCGAAATAGGGCCGCACAAGCTCCCCCTCCTTGGCCAGGCCAGCCGCGAGGAGCGTCTCGTTGCCGTGATGCGCACCGTGCGGCTTCTTCATGCCCTGGATCTGGCTGCGAGCAATCTTGACGCCAGTCCAGACGACCAAGCTTACGACGGCGATGCCGCTCAAGGCGCAGAGCCAGACGCAGAAACGGGCAACCGTCATGCGCGATCTCTTCTTGCCCTTCTTGTGCAGCGGCCGGGGCTCGTGTAGGTCGATGAAAGGGGAGGCGGCGCCGGCGCCGTCGTCGAGCAACGGTTGCTGCTGCTGCATCTCGATCTCGCCGTCCATCGTTCGTTCTTGCGATGTGTTGACAGGCCGTCAGAGAGGTAGAGTGAGGGTCAGGAGGCAGGTCAGCATCCGTCCCTCCTTTGCCGACGGGTGGACGGGCGAGCGACGTGCGCGTCGCGTTCCCTTCGCCGGAAATGGCCCGCCCACGCGCAGGCTGGCGGCCGACGACGAGCATCAGCCTCAGCCACATCGGCACGTCGTCCAAGTCAAGGCGCACAGCATGGACTGGTACGTCCTCCGGCTGTCGCTGTCCGTGTCGGCGATCTCAGGCGATGACGAACGATTCCCTCTGCTAGTCTCGACCTGCCCATCAAGTCGCTCATCCTCAATGACCTCGCACGGAGCCTCGCTTCGGCAGCGACGGCCTCAGCACCCCATGCTACCTCACCAGTCGCTGCGACGGATGCCCTCGTCGACCGTGTCCGACAGGGGGCCCAGGAGGCGGCTGACGAGCTTCAGGAGGACGAGATGCTGACCATGGTGCGTCCCTGTTCGCTCTCGGCTCCTGTCTCTACTGCCTTCCGAGCACGCTCCTGATCCCATTCCGCATCCTGCGTTTCGCTGTAGTCCTCGTCGACGACGCACATCAACACGTCCTTCGCCCTATTTGCGTCGCACCTGCCGCTATCGCACGCACGCTCGCCGGCCAACATTGAGCTGCTCCTGAGCATGCTGGCCGACATTGCCCGCACGGATTTTGAGAGCGGCCTTGGCTGGGCCGACTGGGCACTGCCGGACCAGCTCACGAGCGCCGTCGTCGGCGCGCTGCTCAAGATCAGCGATGTGCCGAAGGAGGAGCGAAGCGCTGAGGAGCAGGCAATCCGTCAGCGCGTCATCGACGGCATCGCGCAGTTCATTCGCTTGCTCGACGAGCGCGCGCAGAAGGCGGATGGTGAGTGCCGAAGTGCTCTGACACTCGGTCCTAGTCGTTAATTCCCTTGCCTTTCTCGCCGCTCAGCTCAAGATCTCGTCACGCACGTCCTGCCGGCGTTCAACGGCCTGTACCGGTCCTTCACGGCGACGCCGCACTCTTTCACCTTCCGGTCCTTCCTCCCGCTCTCGTCTGCGCTTGCCGCGTTCCTCGCAGCGCCCAAGATTGACCAGATCAACGCTCTCCTGCTCGCCTCGCCCCGACCACCGTCGGACCTGCCAACGCCCGCGCTGCGCCGCCGTCAGACGGCGACCGCCTTCCTCTCGCGCTACCGCGCTGCCGGCCGGCCGCTGAGCGGCAACTTCCTGCTCTGCGCTGGAACCGAGATGCAGTGGACGATGCTGTCGCAAGTCCTGACGCCGTCGGCGGTCTTCAAGCAGCCGCTTGCTATCGGCGAGGGCGGGGCGGAGGCGTCGAACCTCGCCTGGGACCTCCTGCTCCGGGGCGCGGTTGACAAGCAGGCGCTGGGGCTGGCCGAGATCCCGCTGCCGTATGTGCAGGAGACGGCTGAGAAGGCGGTGGACATGTTTGAGAGCATGCTGAGCACGGTCGGGCACCTCAAGGCTGAGGCGACGGCCGGTGATCTATACGCATATGAGGTCCTGAGCGAATCCCTAGTGAGTCTCGTCCACTGTCAGGCCCTTGACTTACAGCTGACAAGATGTTTCGAATTCAGCGGCTTGCGACGCTCTGCTCTGTCCTCCTTGGCGAGCCCTGTCAGCCGCTGTACTCGCGCATCAAGCTCCTCCTGTCCGAGCACGCCCCCGTGTACGACACTTTGCTACAGGAGGCCGCGCTTCAGTGTCTCGTCATCCTCGTGCACAAGTGCGTTATTCCTTCATCATTGCTAGCTGAAGCAGCGCTGATCTTGTTCGTCTCCTGCCAGCTACATCCACCTCGCGCAGCCCATGGCCCTCTATCTCCGACGCTTCGTCGCCACTCCCCTGCCCATCTTGGACGTCGACCACTTCGCGAGCTCGGAGGGCTTGTCGGTCCTCTCTGCCGCCGCCAAGTGCCTTGCGGTGTGCATCAAGACGGCCCGTATCGACGACCTCATCAGCTCGACGATGTACTCGCTCCTCAACTACGTCACGACGACCTCGAAGCACCTCGGCACGCCCCGCGAGGGCGGCATGTACGCCTCGTCCACCCGCTCAGGCGAGCTGCGCAGATCCAACGCACTCGAAACGATGACGGTCCACACCTCTGCGGGCACCGTCTTCGGCGGGCACAGGACGGACGAGGCTCGAAAGCAGGTTAACGGCAGCGCCATCGCCGTCATTACGCATCTCGCTCTCGAATTTGACCAGCCTGAGGTCACGCACATCACCATCAGCATGCTCCTCCAGCGCCTACGTGGGGCCGACGCTCACACCGAGGCCATCATCGTCAGCAACCTGGTCCACCTTGCGCTCATCGCGCCCAAGGCAGACTTCATCGACGTCATCAAGGCGTTCTCGCTCGTGTCGGTCTCGGCCAACCCGGACGACCCGCGCTACTCGAGCGCCGCCGTTCTCGCCGCGCAGACGCGGCTCGGCCGCGAGCTCAAGGACAGCAAGGCGGATCTGCGCGACGCATTCCTCGTCGAGATGCTGCAGCTGTTTGCCGACAAGGGCACCAACGTCCAAATGCTCGCCGTCGCCAACAGCAGCGGTGGCAGCTCGACCGGCCTGCAGCGCAGCGACACGCACAAGGCCAAGGGCCTCGGTCGGAAGGAGACGGAGGAGCTGCTGAAGGAGCTGACGGGCCAGCTTGCCGGTCTGCTGCTGCCGATTGACGCCATCCTCGACCACAAGAGCTTCAATCCGCAGGAGGACGCGTCGGCCGAGCTCGTCGCCCTCTTCCGCAACATGTGGTTCATCTGCGTTGTCCTCGACATCCCAAAGACGCTCAAGGACTGGCACGCCGCGGCGCTCGACCGCATCGCGCTCAAGACGCCGGCGCTCATCCTCGAGTCGGCCGCCGACTACGTTTCGAGCGACCTCGAGTACAATTCGATCCTCCGCAAGGAGTTTTCGGACGTCGTGCTCAGCAAGCGCCGCTCGGCGCTTTCATCCCTCATTCCGGCGCAGGCGAGCGAGATCCGTTCTTTCAGTCTGCCGCAGGTTACCCTCCTGGCGACAATCTACGAGGTCGAGAACCGGCGCTCGAAGCTCGGTCGGCCGTCGTACCTTCTCGCCTACTTCTGCAATGAGAGCCTGAACGACAGCGTGCTGGCCAAGCCGCTTGCGTCGATCGCTTCAAAGGTCATCAACAACTTCAAGGACGAGGTTTGGCGCGCATCTCTCTCCCACCGGCTCGACCCGACCCTTTCGTCCGAGGTGCAGATGCTGCTCGTAGGCTGCACCCACCGCTTCAAGAAGGTCCGGGACGTGTCCTTCTCGTACCTGAGCACGCTGCTCGGCACGTTCCCGTCACTTATCTGCAGCTCCGAGATGGTGTTTGCGCTGCTCGAGGTGCTCACTATCATGCGCAATAGCTGCGAGGAGGAGTTCACCGACGAGTACTCGCCCGTGTACGAGCATCGGTCGGACAAGATCGACCTCAAGCTCGAGCTGTCCGACTCCTTCACCGTCCGCAACGAGATTACGACGCAGCTGTACAGCTATGCTCGCAAGTGGCTCACCAGTGCCATTTCATGTGCACCGATCGAGGTCCAGACGATCCTGCAGGTGCGCTTCCCGCCCATGCTGCATCTCTGAGGACCAGACCTGACCCTCTTTGCCCTCCCAGCGCTACTTGTCCGAGTCACGCGACGTCCTGCTGCCCGACAGCGTCGAGATGGGCGCCGGACTTGCCCTACACTACTCCAAGATGATCAGCAGCACCGACCGGCAGGAGTGTCAGTCCAATCTCTTCGCCACCGTTGCTGTTGCACGCCCCACCTTATCATACTCGCGCGCTCGCAGCGAGCATGCCAAACATCGGCGGCTGGCCGTCCGACAGCGCGAACCGCCTCGCCAGTCAGTTCGCGGCCAAGAACTACTTTGCGGGCGAGCACAGCGGCCTTCGTCTCGTGCTGAAGCAGGGTTCGTCCTTTGAAGCGCTCGTCCTCGCTGTCCTCGCTGACATCCTGCTCGCCACAGGTCTCAGCGAACTGCAGCAGAATTCGCCGAGCTTCTCATCCAAGTCCGAGATCGCCGCGCTTAAGAGCCAGATGGCGCTCGCCTCGAGGTCGATCGAGGACAAGACTTCCACGTTCAGCATTCCGGATCTACGCCGGTTGCTCTTCCGCGCAGCTGCGATCCTCGTCTCGTCCGAAACGCTCGACCACGACATCCTGCACCACCTTGTGTCGATCCCGATCCGCGCGTTTTCGCCTCGCTCCGTCGCTGCTGGTGCGGACGCATGGACGTGGCTTGTCAGCGAGCGGCCGTCGGCGGAGATGGCGCTGCTCACTGAGGTTGTCGCTCAGTGGACGTGGACGATCGACACGCGCAAGGGCCTCTTCAGCACCTCGATGAAGTGCGTATCCTTGCGTTTTCCAACGCTTTCTTGATAGTTGACTCCCCGTGTCCTCCGCAGCACTGTCGACCCCTTCACCCATCCCATCGAGTACTCGCCGTCGGACAAGGCGCTGATGGACAGGAAGATGGCTGCGGCCAAGAAACTCCTGACGCCGCACCTGATTCTCATTCAGGTTCTCTCAAGCCGCTTCCAGGCCGTCAAGTACCAAGAAGCCGGTCTGATGCTCGCGTTCATGCGCGTGGTGGTGCGGTCGTGCCTGCACGCCGACCACATGAGGTGCGGTGCCTTGCGCAGCAGGACATTCTTGCCTGCCCGCTGATCTCTCCCTCGTCTCCGCAGCACACACCCCCTCGCGCGCGAGCCACGGTTTGCGCTCCTGCTCTTCGGCCTGCAGATGCTATCAAGCAGTCACCTCGAAGCGACGCTCGAGCACAAGCTGCGCGACGTCTTGTTCAAGATGGGCCTTTCATGGTTTGCGGTCCGCCCGCAGTGCGTCCCGCTCCGCTCGTGCTGGGCCAGCCATCGGCTGATCGGCCTCGTTCCGCTGTGCAGGTGGTCGTACGGCAGCAACCGCATCCAGCTCAGCGCGGAGATTAAGCTCATGCAGGAGGTTCTCGGCGCGCTTGCCGCCGACAAAATTCGCGCCGTCGACTTTGTGTCGAGCATCGGCAAGGGTGCAACACGAACTTTGCCAGGTGCGTTGCGGCCTCCGCTTGCCAAAGAGCAGGAGCTGACAATTCCTGATGGCTGCAGGCGGCCTTTCTGTGCCCGAGTACTTGCACGTACATGGCGAACGAGCGCAGCTTCTCAAGATGCTCATTGAATCCGAGATCAACCGTCTTGCCGTATGGCACAACAGCCTGGGCGAGCCCAGCCGGTCCATCGCCGTCCAGCCGGAGCGCACTTCGGAGCCATGGGCCAAGATCGTCCGCACAGCCTGGAAGGTTTCGCCTGCTCTTGCGGTGCACCTCGCCGAGCGCGTCAAGTTGCCCGCAGTCGCGCAGGAGGTCACGACCCTTGTCCGCTCGTACACGAAGGACGCCGTCGACGTGCCCGAGGCGTTGCAGTTCCTTCTCGGGGAGACGATCCAGGCCAACGCGAGGCAGAACCTGCAGGTCGGTTCGCATTCTTTATCTCCACTGCGGCCTCGCGCTGACCTCCTGCATCTCACAGTGGGTGCTCCTCTGGGCGCCGGTCCCGCCAGTCATCGCCGTAACGTACTTCCAGCCGCGCTACGAGTCGCAGCCGCTGCTGCTGCAGTACGCGATGCGCGTGCTCGAGCAGTACCCGGTCCAGCTCACCTTCTTCTTCGTGCCTCAAGTCGTCCAGGCCTTGCGGTCGGATGCGCTCGGTGCGTCTTTCCGACGCTCGCAGGCGCCGGCGCGCAGATAGCTAATTCCCCCCTTCACGCCGGTCCCTCCCGCAGGCTACGTCGAGCGGTTCATCTTCGAGACGTCCAAGGTTTCGCAGCTCTTCTGCCACCAGATCATCTGGAACATGAAGGCGAACACGTACCGTGATGACGGCGCAACCGAGGTGCGTCCCTTCCTTCCGGACGGAAAAAGACAACGTTCGCTGACGCTGCTGACGCTCGTCGCCCTTGAATTGCAGCCGGACCCGATGAAGCCCATGCTAGACAAGATGGTCGACCGCGTTGTCGGGTCCCTTTCGGGGGAAGCGCGCAAGTTCTACAGCCGCGAGTTCGCGTTCTTCAACGAGGTGACCGACATCTCGGGCAAGCTCAAGCCGTTCATCAAAAAGTCGAAGCCGGAGAAGAAGGTCCGCCCCTTCTCAG
The DNA here is from genome assembly GCA_014825675.1 of Cystofilobasidium ferigula. Taxonomy (NCBI): domain Eukaryota; kingdom Fungi; phylum Basidiomycota; class Tremellomycetes; order Cystofilobasidiales; family Cystofilobasidiaceae; genus Cystofilobasidium; species Cystofilobasidium ferigula. Next base: position 17,385 of record MVAM01000183.1, read on the forward strand.
CCTTGCCGTAACAGCTCATGTCGTGCTGATGATGGCAAGTCCTCGCGCGCAGGCCAAAATCGACGAGGAGATGGCCAAAATCCAGGTGGACGCTGGCGTGTACCTGCCGAGCAACCCGGACGGCGTGGTCGTCGACATCGACAAGAAGTCGGGCCGGCCGCTACAGAGTCACGCAAAGGTGTGTTGAGTGTTGCACTCTTGCCGGTCCCCCCTTTCTCGCTGCTGATGCGTGACGTTGCTTGCGCAGGCCCCCTTTATGGCAACGTTCAAGGTCCGCAAGGAGAAGGTCGAGCAAGCGCCCGCAGCCGAGGACAACGTGATCGACGCGTCCGACAAGGCCGAGCAGAGCAAGACGCACTACGACGTGTGGCTGTCGGCCATTTTCAAGGTCGGCGACGACTGCCGGCAGGACGTGCTCGCGCTCCAGATCATCGCTATGTTTAAAAACGTCTTCACCGACGTCGGACTTGCGCTGTACCTGTACCCCTACCGCGTGACGGCTACTGCTCCTGGTGTGAGTCACAGGCTGCATCAACCCATCGGTCGACCGCTGATTCTGATCCTTCCGCGTCTCGCAGTGCGGCGTCATCGACGTCGTCCCGAACACGACCTCGCGCGACGAGTTGGGCCGGGCAAAGGTGAACGACCTACTGTCGTTCTTCGTCGACGAGTACGGCGGTGTCGACACAGTGCCTTTCCAGAAGGCGCGCATGAACTTCATCCAGTCGATGGCGGCGTACTCGGTCGCGTGCTACATCCTCCAGATCAAGGACCGCCACAACGGCAACATCATGATCGACGGCGACGGCCACATCGTCCACATCGACTTTGGCTTCCTCTTTGACATTGGCCCCGGCGTGAGTCCTTCTCTTCTCCTCTCTTTGCCTAGCACGCCACGATCTCCAGCTGAATTATTGCCTCTGCACGCGCGCTCGTCCTCACAGGGTGTCAAGTTCGAGCCCAACTCGTTCAAGCTCAACCACGAGATGGTCGTCCTCATGGGCGGGCGCGACTCACAGGGCTATCGCCTGTTCCAAGAGCTGACGGTCAAGGCGTTCCTTGCGATCCGGCCGCACACAGAGCAGCTGGTCGAGACGGTCCGGCTGATGCTTGCGACTGCGCTCCCGTCGTTCAAGGGCGAGCCGACGATCGCCCGCCTGCGCCAGCGTTTCCAGCCGCAGCTCACGGAGCGCAAGGCGGCAGAATACATGATGGCGGTGATTCGGGACGCGCACGAGAACAAGCGCAGCCTCGTGTACGACGAGTTCCAGCGCATCTCGAACGGGTGCGTTCCCCAGTCTGCCGCTTCTGCTCGCCGGCCGCTTGCACTTGACTGATGATCATCGCGCTTCTTTGTGACTTGTAGCATCCCCTACGCCACCTGAGCACCTACTATCCTGCGCGCTCCCTGCTTGACCGATGCTCTCCTGCGCACGACCACGACGACAATATATGACCTTGTGCTACATGACTCTTCAACCCCGTCAGGCAATGGGTCGACCTTCGCCACGCCCAATCGCCGAGCGCCGTTCACGCACCTCGTCGGCGGCCTTTTTTGTCTGTTGTGTGAGCGCGTGACGCTCGACTTCATGCGGTTCAGCGCGCTCGCCATTCCGTTCGCTCCGAGCGACATGCCGACGCCGCCGAGCGATCGCGCGACAGGAGGACGGAGACTCCGTTTGTGGTGTGCGTCGGCGGGCGGCTGGCGAGCGCAGATAACGTGTACTGCGGATCACCCGGAGACCTGTCTTGAGCCGCATGGGCACGGTGCCTGCTTGCGCATGGACATTGTCGGCGCGCTGCCCCGAGGCGAGCCTTCATGTCCTGCTGGGTGAGCGACTCGCGCAGCAGCAGAGCACATGCTGCGAGTAGTACATAGGTCATCTCCGTCGTTGTCTTTGGCTGCTATCGACGGGCGGCGCCCCGGTTGTTGCTGCGTTGTTGTTGGGGCAGCCCAGCATTCGGAGAGAGCGACCCAAGACTCCGAAAAGACGCTCCTGGGTCGTGTATCCCGCCGGCTGCGACCTTCCGACCCACGCTGAGTGTATCGCTGACCCCCCCCGAAGGTGCTGAGGGTCGCAGGCAGGGCGCCCAGGGGTGGGACGCATGGCTGGCTCGGTCGGAAACAAGCAGGACAACGTCAGCAGCGCACAGCTGCCGAAGACGTGCTTCGCCTGCGTGATGTGCCATGTAGCGCCCAACGGCTGCTCTTTGTCGCGCCCGACCCTCTCTTCCGTGTCTCCCTCCCTCTCCGCGACAGCAGCATGTCGACCGTCGACGTAGCGAGCTCGACGCCAGGTGCGTGTTTCCCTCCAAGAGGCCACCGCAGGCTGGCGATCGCAAGTACTGACCTGCTTGTTGCTCTCCGCCCGCAGCGACGCCCGAGGCCGAGGCGACCTGGCTCGCTTTCCTCTCCGGCATGGCCCAGCAGCGCCAGCAGCACGACCTTCAGTCGCAGCAGCAGCAGCAGCAGCATCCCTTGTCGCAGGCGTCCTCGGTTCACACCACGCCGGCACCTCCTCTCACCACCCAGTCGGCAGCGTCGGCAGCCTACCCGGGGCCATCGGCACCCCCTAGCGCCAGCAGCGACGCGTATGCCTACAAGCCGCCGCCCATAGCGGGTCCTCAGCAGCCGGTGCACGACGCGCACGACGCAGGAGCAGGGACGCACGCTGTGCACTCGGCGGACGACGTGCTTCATCGCTTTCAGGACCTCTTCCACTCGGGTGTCACCGGCGGTGCACCGAGCTCGTCGTCGTCCCATCGCACATCGGCGCTGCCGTCGCCTCGCCTGCCGTCGTCAAGCATCACCCCCGCGCACACCTCGCCGCACTCCAGCACGGGCCGCCTCCATCACGGACCCGCGTTCCCCCCGCCTGCGGCCCAGGAGGACTCGACGCTATCGTCCCTCTTCTCGTCCTTTTTCCCTCCGCCCGAACCCTCACACTTCTCCGCGCCGCCCATCGGTCGTCCGACGCCGCTCGCGCATCAAGCGCCGCCCCCAACGATAGGCGGCGACCGCCGTCCGTCCCAAGGCTCGTCGTACAGCTTCTCGCCGACGTCGTTCTCCTCCCTGCACCTGCCGCACCTGCCCGAACTCCTGCCGCACTTCAGCGATCCACATGCGGTGCACCTCCCGCCCTTGCGCGACCCGCTCGTCCCGCCGACGCTTGCGTCCCCTTTGCTCGCGCGCCCAGACCCGCTCGCCCCTCCCCCCTCGGCGTTTCCAGCACGCGCGCCACCCCCGCTCGCCCCCTCGCGCCAGGAGTCGATCAACACGCCCGCCTCGGCCCGAAGCCCGGTCACGCCGCTCGTCTCGCTGTCCACCGGCGGCGGGTCGACGCCGTCGGACCACGACTCGCCCGCAACGGCGGCGGCGACGCGGGGGAAGAAGCGCGCCGCGCCTGCGCCTGCCAAGCCGGTCGCCGCACGCGCGCGCCTCTCGAGCACGTCGGTCGGTGCAGCGGGCGCGGAGGATGGGCGGCCGACGACCGCGACGGGGGACGCGGACAGCCCGAGCGCGGTCGCGAACCGCACTGCGGTGGAGGACGACAAGCGCCGGCGCAACACCGAGGCCTGTCCGTCCCCCCTTTTCCCCTCTTTTCAACCCCTCTCCCCTCCTTACTGATAGCCGCGTTACTTCTGCTCCTGCACCAAGCCGCCCGCTTCCGCGCGAAAAAGAAGAACCACACCGTCAACCTCACGCGGACCGTCTCGGACCTCACCTCGCGCGTGTCGGAGCTCGAGGTCGAGGCCGGCGACCTGCGGCGCGAGAACACGTGGCTCAAGGAAATCGTCGTCGCGAGGGCAAGGGGCAAGGTCGCGGATGAGAACGCGTCCGGCGGGAAGGGCGGGACGGCGGGCCAGAATGGGGACGGGTGATCTAGAGGGGTCTGCCGATTGTAGCGTTGATCTGTACTTAATGATACTCATGTTCCCTTGCTCCTGCACTTCTTCTCTGGCGTTATGAGAGATCCTGTGCGAAGGCATCGATACAGCTGTGTGTGCGAGATTCGAGGTATTGCTACAAGCGGGATGGCGGGTTTATCGGCTGCTGCCGCCGTCGAGCGCACCGCCGCCGGTGCCGCTGACAAGAGGGTTGGCGGTGAGCATGTTTCCGCTGCATGTTGTGCGCAAGACAGGTTCAGCATTCAGGTTGACGCAGGGAGAAGCTATAGCCAGGAGGGCGGACGCACGAGTAGCCGCCCTTCTTGTCGGTCGTGCGCAAGTCCTTGCCCTGCTCCTTGAGGACCTTGTCGGCCTTCTCGCCGGCGTACGGGTCGGACCGCAGCTCGGGCGGGACGTCGGCCTGCGACGGCTGCTGCGACTCGAGGTCGGGCGTCACCTCTACCACAGTGCGGAAGCAAGGCCGTCAGCGATCGGCACCCGATGCGATCTCGGAAGGCACGCACTCGACGCAGCGTTCGACAGGGCCTGCTTGACCTGCCCGCCCACCTGCTTTGCGTTGGCGACGTGCGGCTCGGCAACGGAGCGCAGGCCGTCGGCCGTGCTCTTGGCCTCACTCTTGAGCTCTGCGAAAGGCAGGGGTTGCGCGATGGGGCGTTAGGTCAGCCTGGGCTAGGGCTGGAGATCGACCGCAGCAGCAGCAGCAGCAGCGACGACAAGACGAGAGACGGCGCACCCTCAGCCTTGTCGGACGCGCCCGTCTTGGCGTCGACCTGCTCAGCGCCGCCGAGGACCTTGTCCTCTGCAGGAGAACGAGCGAGTCAGACGATGCTTCGCTAGGCATCGGGGGAGAGGGCTGGCTGCACGCACTGAGGCTGGAAAGGACGCCCTTGGACGACTGGCCGCCGGCGTAGGCCCGGGCGAGGACGGGCGAGCGGAAGGTGGTGCGGGAGATGGAGGAGAACATGCTGGCTTGCTGTGGGAGGTGGGTGTCGGGGGGCAAGGCGGAGGACGCAGGGCGATGGCCGCTTTCAGTGGGCGCAGAGGCGTCGGAGCGCAGCGATGACGTTCGCCGCGCGCGCGATCCTTCGAAGCCCAGTCCACATCTCTTCTCGAGTCGCAGCATGACTAGTCTTGATCAGCACGGCTGTCCCCTTGTCGGCGCAGCGCGGGTGGCAGGTTCGTCGCGAGTGGCAGAAGGACATGGGTACACGGGCAGAGGGTCTAGCGCAGCAGTAGGGTTCAAGTGATGAAGGGGGGCGTGAGGCAGCAATACAGTTGTGAGAGAGAAAAGACGAGGCGTAGGATGATGAAGGATCACGGGGGAAAGAGTGAGGGGGGACCCGGGAGACCGGTGCGTAGTATAGAGGCCGGGCGAGGACAGCCGAGGGGGGTAGAGCTGGGTTGCGTTCTCGCGCCTTGTAGGAGTGGCGGCGCGGGGATAGAAAGCATGAAGGTGCGATGCCTGGCGAAAAGGGCAATCATGTCAGGGCGAGGTCAAGATCACGGACAAGATGGCAGGAGGTCACAGAGCTGGGGAGGGAGACGCACGGGAAAGGAACTCCGCTCTAGATGCGAAACTGCAGGCGACTCAGCATGCGTTCGTCCTCTGCCGCGAGCGCCGACCGACCGTACGCCGATGGCAGTGAGGGCGAGACGGAGCGCCAATGGTAGGCGCCTGGGTGCGCGCTAGGATCTTGGCCGTGAGATGGTGAACGCGAGAAAAGAGCAGAGTTTGGCGGGAGGATAAGGTCGCCGACGGTTAGCGACGGCGACCGCGCGAGACCTCCTGTCGATCCTGCAAGATGCGTCGGCCGCGGCGGTGGCCAGAGGCGGGAGCCGCTCGTGCGCAAGGACGACGAGAAGGAGGTGCTGACCGAGAGGAGGCTGCTGCATGATGCGAGCGCAGCCCCGTGCTTCGGCGACGAGCAGCGCGACGAGTCGGTCGAGTTGCTCAGGGACGGTGTTGGGCTGATTGCGCGGCGGTGGGGCAGAACCTTGGCTGGCAACGGCGCCGAGGTGTACGACGGCGGATATGGATGATAGCGGGCGGCACGAGGGTCGCCGTAGGTAGGGAGATCGACTTTGGGAAACGCGCCGGACGAGGAGGACGACGAGAGATGATGCGGAGGAGGGAACGACGATGACGCAGAGCGGTGAGGGTAATGGTACCCTCGAGGGTAAGAGTCGAACGAGGATCGAAGGACATTGCCGTCGCCAGCGCTGGCTCGACTCGTCCTGCACGACGGGCCGATGATGTTGACCTGAAGGGCAGGGTGGGCTACGCGTCCGTCAGGCGGCGGAGAGGGCAGTTCGGACTTGAGCAGCACGGCCGTCGGCGGTCGAGCGGTCGAGGACGAGCTGTGCACCAGCCTCGGTGAGGATGACCGGCTGGAAGAGGAGGCGGGCAGGGTGTGCCAGCGGCCGAGGTCCATCTGGGAGAAGAACGGCTCGGACGACGGCCGTTTGAGCGAGTCGACGGAGCTGCTGCGGTGGTAGGAGACGATGTCTGGGTGAAGGGAAAAAGAGAGGCGGTGCACAGCAGGTCAGCTCTTGAGTGAAAGGGCACAAGGGGGACTGATCGGAGGGCGGAGCGGGGAATGGCCGTAGCGGAGGTGATGAAAAAAGGTCCGGGAGTGGAGAAAAAGAGGTTCGAACAGGGGCAGAGAAGTGCGGAGTGCGTCGCCGCACAGGCCTCGTCGGCGACAATGGGGATGGACGGGGGCTCGTGTAAGGGGGAGAACAGATGAGAGCGGAGCCAGGAGAACGGGCGGGGCACGCACGGTACTTCAGAGGAGGTCCGTCCCCTTCCCTGCGAGACGCGCAAGAGAACAAGACGGGTCAGCGTACGCCCTCAGTAGGTCAGGTCGAGAAGCACGCACGACAGAACCGTCGAGTAGGTCTGCTTGATGAGACCGCCTTCCAGTCGGCTGGAGTTGAGGCTAAGGATCAGGGGGGGCGAGCAAGGGTTAGTCGAGCTGCGCATCAAGCCGACGAGACAGACGCACTTGGATCGCGTCCCCGGCATGACTTCGCCAGGCATGATCTGCTCGTAGCCAAGGAACTCGCCCATCACGCGCGAGCACGACCACCGCTTGCCGTCGGTCCAGCGCTGCGAGGACGATAGTCACAAGCGGGGTCAGCGAAGGGGCCAGCTGTACCGTGAGCTGGGACGAGGACTGACCTGCATCTGAGTTTCGCCTGCCGATGGTCACACATCGTGGTATGGAAGAGCGTCAGCGTCGGGTCGATGATCAAGATCAAAGGGAGAAGGCGTACGCTCTTCCCAGACAAAGACCTAAAGTCGAAAGCGCAGCGGGAAGGTTCGGCAGAAAGCATCGTCGATTAGAGCTGTTGATGAGGTGGGCAGAAGCCGTGGAGCCCTTGCCGACCGTCGCGCGTGCGCGAAGGTAAGCTAAGCGGGTGGTTGGCACGAAAGAACTCACTGCTCCATCCTCGACTAGGCGCTCGCGCTCGCTGCGCGTCAGTCGGCGGGTTGTGCGGGGAATCATGCCCTGGCGGACGGCCTCGAGCAGGAGGAGACTGCAACGACGTCGCACAAGATCACGCGATTCATCAGCAGAGACGTCTGAAGCGTCGGAAGCGAGCCGATAGAGACAAGAGACAAAAACGCACGCGTCATAAGGTGTAGCGAGATATGTTTGCGTCGCCGACGGCTGCTGAGTAGAGCTCATGCCGGCGATAGGGAGGGGATGGTATGTAACGTAGAGGGAATGAGAGAGAGACGGCGACGGCGAGACTCAGGAGGGCTGCGTCGACCACCCAAAGTGCTGGTTGGTGAGGCCCACTTTGTGAGGCTGATGAATTAGCGGATCGAGGTGGGGACGAGACGTCAACAAGGCCAAGGGAGTATAACGGCCTGCGCAGGTTCCGAAGACGGCCGTACGTCGTCGTCGTCGAGCGCGAGAGGTGAACTGTCGGTCGTCGTCAAAGGGCTGCTTCGTGAAAGCGCGGAGAGAACAAGAGACGCCGGGGCGACGGACAAGGACGTGCACGAAAACGTCGGCGACTGGACTCTTGCCATGCTCTCATCGTTTGTCCGGCCGGGTTTCTGGACTGCGCTGAAAATGAAAGCGGATCTTAATCCAACGAAACGCCTCTCACCTCAGCACAATCCGGAAGCTTTGTTCTGTCGATGACCGGCCGGGCCCTCGCAGCCACCGGCGGCAGCGTGATGAACCCGCCTCGCCCCTTGCAGCCCCACACCTTGCCACCTCTGATCGCCTTCGCCTGTGGCCGCAACGACATCACCGGCATGCGTGCACAGACAACGAATGTCGGGGAAGCCCGGCAACACGCGTGCGCGCGAGCTGCAGTTTCCCCCGTTGTGTCAGTCCCCCCGTGATGGGGCACATCGCGCTCGGGATTCGCTTGAGGGGAGACGTCAGCACAGCAGTGTGTGTGTGCCGCATTTGAATACAGTAGGGGTAGGGCGAGTTGGTGAACTGGCGGACGATCAGCTGAAGAAGGGACGTCATATCCGAAGTTTATTATTTCTTGCGGCGCAAGAGCGGTCTTGCCCGCGGGCGGCGACCCGACGACGCGTCCCCGCTTGCTCGTTGACGTTCGACGACTGTCGTCGACCCAGCCTTCTGCCATCCCTCTCGCTCCCGTGACGGCACTACTCGTGAATTCGTCACTCGTGTACGCTTTTGTCAACCCGCTGCTGATCAACATCGCCGCCGTTGCAGGATGGTCAAGGTCGTCGTCTCCGTCGCGCAAGCGTGCACCCACAAGTACAACGTCGACGCCACGCTCGCAAAGCTAGAGCGGCTCGTCAAGGACGCCAGGAAAGAAGGATCGAGTCTCATCGTCTTCCCGGAGGCCTTGTAAGTCCAATCACTATCTGCGGTGAGGCCAAAGGCACGACGGGGAAGTCAAGGATCGACCAGCTCGCCGTTCACGGCCACCTCCGAGAGTGAGCCAGGGCAGTGTGATACGCCAGAGAGAGCAGCCAAAAGAGAAGAGATGCTTGAGGAGGGGCCGCTCTGTTAGGTGTCCTTGCGTTCAGGCGCGGAGTGCAAAGCAGGGCACGGGCCGGTTGAGCCGCGAGCAGTGCGCAGGCGCTGCGCGCCGTATCCCTTCCCTCTACCGTCCAAAAAAGACACTGACTGATCTGCTGCATTGATGATCTGCAGCATAGGCGGCTACCCCAAGTTTGCATCCTTCGGCGCGGTTGTCGGCACGCGCAGCGACGAGGGCCGCGATGAGTACCTTGCCTATCACCAGGCGGCGGTCACGATCCCCGGGCCTGCGACGGACAGAATCGGCGACATCGCGCGCGCGAACGACATCTTCATCGTCGCGGGGATCATCGAGAAGGATGGCGGGACGCTGTATTGCTCGGTTGGGTACTTCAGCCCGCAGGATGGTCTGGTCTACAAGCGGCGGAAGGTGCATCCTCAATCCCCAAGTTCTGCTTGATCAGCTGCTGAAACCGACGCTATTCACTCAGCTCATGCCCACGGCCAGCGAGCGCCTGATCTGGGGCTACGGGGACGAGTCAACGCTCTCGGTCGTCAAAGCGCCGCTTGTCTCCGGCGAGCCCGATATCCTGCTGTCCGCCGCGATCTGCTGGGAGAACCTTTCGCCTCTCCTCCGGGCGCACTTTTACCAGCAGGGTACGCAGATTCACTGCGCGCCGACGGTGGATGGCAGGGAGGGATGGCAGGCGAGCATGCGGCACATCGCGATGGAGGGGCGGTGCTTCGTGTTGTCGGCGAACCAGGTGCGGCTCTCCTTCATCCGTCTCATGAGATGCGCACCCCTTTCTGACCCAATGGCGCCTATCGCCCCAAAGTTCGCGCAGCAGAAGGTAAGCAGGCTGTTCACCTCCGCCAGTCGCAGGCTGACGAGCTCCTTGATCCTCTTCACGCCAGGACTACCCCGAGGGGCATCCTGTCGAGGGTGACGCAGATCTTGAGGGCATCATGATCGCCGGCGGGTCGATGATCGTCTCGCCAATGGGCGAGGTCCTCGCAGGCCCCCTTCGCGGCAGGGAAGGGTGCGATCCACGTCCCACCTCAATCCTTCTCAACCGGCGACTCGCGCTGACAGTTGCACCTTGCTCTTGACACGTAGCGTCCTGAGCGCAGAAATCGACCTGGACGACATCATCCGCGGCAAGTTCGACCTCGACGTCGCGGGGCACTACAGCTTGTCGAACGTCTTCAAGCTGCAAGTGCGTCAATAGGCGAGCAATTCATGAACCTGCTGTACCGAACTTTCTCGGCGGATGCGCGCTCGTGTGCGAAGGGTCATATTAGACGGGTCATGAGGGAAGCGTCTGGGTGAAGCGCGTAGGTGGTGTGGTTGCGGTGAAGGTCGGTGATCGTGTCAATTCTAAACGGCAAAGACGTCCTCGTCGTCCAGCCTCCGAGGCTACGTGCAGGCAAGAAACTGCCAGCCACAGCCGTGACCAGCGAGATGCCCGCGCAGAAAGAACAGTCCAGGCGATTGACGATGTACTTGAGCTCGACGCGCAGCTCGGTGACTTCAAGGTCGAGCGGGAGTCGTTGTCGTTCGTCCTCACGCGACGTACGGCGAGCATCCAAAGGTCAGCCTGAGCGAAGGGGGTGTGGATAGATGAGCGGCGCACCGAAAGGGTTCTCAACTTGCGGCGGTCCCTTCGATTCCCTTTAGTGTGAGGGCACGAGGGACATCACCGAGACTATGAGCCAGTCCTATGCGCACCCGGTCGGTCAGGAGGTGTACGCATGCGCAGAGAGGAGTTCGAGGCGCACCATGTCGCCGACGAGGGCAAGGGGGAGAGAGAACAACTAGAACGTCACGCATTGCTTCAGGTGGACCTGCAAGTCGAGCGGCAGCAGCGTGCGAACAACCCTACAGAGGGGAGGCAGGGTCAGCAAGGCAGTGCAGGAGGCGGACAACCTGAACGCATGCCACCGCTTTATCGTGCCCAACTGGTCGATCATGGTCTGCGCGAGCGCCTGCATGGCATTGAGGCTGGCAGGACCTGCCTCGGTGGTCACTATGTTAGCTTGATGAAACTCGAATGGGCGACGAGGTCAGGACGCACCAACCGTCTCGAGCGTTCCCTCCCTCTTGAACCGGAACAGCGTCTGCGACAGTTCGTGTGCTAGGACCAGCGGAAGCGGTAAGCTCACTCTCCCAGCGGCGCCGCTTGCGGCTTGAGCTGTCCTTGCCCGCTTGGAGAACAGCGGCATGCGCTTATCCGGAAACGACCGCGGCGAGGTTCTTGCAGCCCCTGCAGATGATGAGCTTGGATCAGCGTTTCTGCCGACCCAACCCGAGCCAACGCACTCTGAGTAGCCCTTTGCAGCCCGTGAAATGCAAGGTATCAGCGAACGCTCTGCGTTGAGTATAAGAACACACTATGGGCCGAGCCATTGCGAGACACGAGCAGAAGGTCGACTGTAGCGAACAGATTTCAGCGGTGCAATAGCGAAGTGCGTCGCGGATCGCGGGCTCACCAACGTTGAACAGAAGGGCAACTGCACGCAGAGAAGGGAGATAAACAGCAGTTTACCACTTCGCCTGGTCCTCGCACAACTCCCGATGGTCCTCGTTCAACTTACCCATGGTGTTGCTGTGCCTCAAGGTAGATCGAGCGGCCCAGTCGCTCCGGCTGGCGAAAAGTTGAGTTCAGTTGGCTGTCTATACTGGGTGTTGCAGATCAAGGGGACGCACCGACGAAGATCGCGAAGAGCGTAACCGTCAGTACGGGACCGAGGATATGCGGAACAATGGACCCTCGGATGTGTTGCAGCACGTCAAGAAGACCGTCAATCACACGAACAAGGGCAAGGAAGCGGGTTAACAGCTCGACCAGCCGGCAATGCAAGCGCGGGCGGAAGACGTACAATGACGTCCGGCAGTCAGCTGACACTGGCGACGGTGTGCACCTTGGCGGGTAGCTCGCGCTCTGCGCGAGCACTCATTCGAGGCCAAAGTATGTCAAACGTCAGCTCCAGTCTTGCAGTGAGGTCAGGGAGGGAATGCTGAGGGGGCGGTGAGGGGCTGAGCGGGCGCGCGTTCAGCGCCTGGCTCCGAGCCAGCGAGCAGGACGGAGCCCATAGAGGTGCGGAGCGTGTGGCAGCTCATGCTGACGGCGGACCAGAGAAGGCGAGGATGCTAATAGAAGCAAAAGAGCAATCAAGAGATCAGCGTCGCGGTTGGCAGGAACTGCGTGAGGCTTAAAAGAAAGGGGCTCGTGTTTGAAAACTTCGGGGGCGGCGGCCCTCGAAGCCTGGGGATTTCGACCTGCGCGCATTCTCCAACCCCCACCCCTCCGTCCATCATGTCTACCTTTGGCTCCCTCTACCGCGTCCACACCTACGGCGAGTCGCACTGCGCCTCCGTCGGCGGCATCGTCGATGGCATCCCGCCGGTGAGTCCGGTTCTCGCTGAGAGTGTGGGGACGTGGTGCTTGCGCCTTCGTCCTCTTCAGCCCCTCCACTCGCAGCTCGTCCACTGACTCCGCTCTCCTTTCAACGCCGCTCGACAGGGCCTCCCCCTCACCAACGAGGACATTCAGAAGCAGCTCGCTCGCCGTCGTCCGGGCCAGTCTGATCTCTCGACGCCTGTGCGTGCTTCCTTTATGGCGAAGCTGCCGGCGGCAACTTGCTCTTCGGCGAGCTTCGTCCTTCCGACCTCGCTCTCGTTCGCTGACGTCTGTCGCTTCGCCACTCCGCAGCGCAACGAGTACGACGAGGTCGCGATCCAGTCCGGCGTTGAGAATGGCGTGACGCTCGGTACACCGATCGGCTTCCTTGTTCGCAACAAGGACCAGCGTCCGCACGACTACGCCGAGACCGACCTCTACCCTCGCCCCAGTCATGCCGATTGGACGTACCTTGCCAAGTACGGCATCAAGGCGAGCAGCGGTGGAGGACGCAGCTCGGCCCGCGAGACCATCGGTGCGCTCACTGTCCACTGCGGCCTCATCGGGAGCTTCGAACTCACTCGCTGTTGACTCCCTTCTCGCAGGTCGTGTTGCCGCTGGGGCCATTGCTGAGCAGTACCTCACCGCCGCCCACGGCATCTCCATCGTCGCCTTCGTTACCGGCGTCGGCAACATCCACCTCCCTTCCTTCGACCCCAACAGCGACGAGCCGCTTAGCCCAGAGTTCATGCAGCTCCTCAAGACGGTCTCGCGCGAGGATGTCGACAAGGAGCTCACGCGCTGCCCGAACGCTGAGGTGTCGGCGAAGATGGCTGAGGTGAGTTGCAGTCCCTTCCACAGCGCATCAATCCGCTGCTGACCTTCACTTTATCGCCCATCGTGCAGCGAATTCGCGCAGCGAAGGCCGACATGGACTCGCTCGGTGGCACCGTCACCTGCGTCATCCGCGGCATCCCCGCAGGCCTCGGCGAGCCCTGCTTCGACAAGATGGAGGCACTGCTCGCACACGCGATGCTCTCGATTCCATCGACGAAGGCGTTTGAGTTCGGCTCGGGCTTCCGTGGCGCCGAGGTCCCTGGTTCCCGGCACAACGACATGTTCGTTCGCGGCGAGGACGGCCAGCTCAGGACCGTCACCAACTGGTCGGGAGGCGTTCAGGGCGGCATCACGAACGGCGAGGACATCTACTTCCGGTGCGCATCCGCATCTCACAACTTGCGGCAGGGCTGAAAGGCTAACTGGCTGCGCACCCTCTTGACAGCGTTGGCTTCAAGCCCCCCGCGACCATTTCGCAGGCCCAGAACACGGCCAAATACGACGGTACTGCCGGTGTGCTCGAGGCCAAGGGTCGTCACGATCCTTGCGTCGTCCCTCGGTGAGCGCGCTGTGTTCAACTCGCGTGAACTAAGGCTGACAACCGCTTGTCGACTATAGCGCTGTCCCCATCGTTGAGGCCATGGCCGCCTGCGCCGTTCTCGACGCCCTCCTGATTCAGGCCTCGCGCACCGCGACGGCCAACCTCCTGCCTCCGATCACCACCCTTCCTCCGACGATGGTGCGTGCCAGCGCTGGCGACTCCGGCCTGAGGTCGAGCGTTGACCCTTAGCCATCCCTGATCTCTGCAGGTCATGCCCGGCATGGGCCGTCATTCCGGTCCTGGCAGCAAGGGCCCTACCGGCGACGAGTAGATCGCCAGCGCGACGAGGGTCGTGCTCGGCCGAAAAACCGGGGCTATGAGGGTGTTGGGCGACGGCCCCTCGCTTCTGCTCGCCTCGAAGCACAACGCATCCGCTATACAACACAGATGAGAAATGAACATTGCTTTTATGCCCACAGTCTGTTTGCGAGTACCCAGCCTGAGGGCTGCGCCGCATGGAGGTGCACCAGCTGGTCGCTCATGTTCATCCCACGTCGGCATTGGCGAGCGAAAACCTCGCGCGACGTGCGCCGACGACGCCGCTCTCCTCCCGGCGCCAACCATCCCCTGCCCGCCGCAGCAGCCTATCGGAGCTCAGCGAACCGCCCTAACCTCTCCTCGCTGCCTGCAAGGACATCAGCCCAGCACCCTCGCAGCAAGCTTCTTCCGGTCGGGCAAGACGTGCGTTCCTTGCGGCTCGCAGGGCACATTCATTGCACGCGGAGCTGGGCTGAGCGGCAGCTGCTCGCCGGGCGGCCGTGAACGGCGGATGAGCCCCCATGGCCGTTGCTGCCTAGATTCTCGCCCGCTTCCGCATGCAGCCTTTACGCTGTGCTGCCCAAGGACAAGCCTGCTGACGATCCTGTTCTTGCTCGCTCCAGCTTACCCCTCCTCGGCGGCCAGATCAAACCCCCTGGGTCGCCCACTAATCCAAAAGTTCAGACGCCGATAGACCTTCAAGTCGCCGCCCCCTTCTTCGTCCGCTTCGCACGTCGCTCAACAGCCGTCGCCGTACCTTGTCCTTGTCCAGCCGCTCGCGCACCCTGTCTTTCTAGCCCCTCATTCATGTCGGAACACGCTGGTGCGCCCGCGATCACTTTTTCTGAGCGCGCGGGCGGGCAGCAGCTCCGGGGCGCGCTCGACGTCGTCCGCTCAGGGCATCCAGATCGCTGACCTGCATCGGACGTTCTGCCCGTCTGCGCTATCCAGTCGAGTTTGAGTACGAGGCGCTGCCTGTCGGCACCGGCCTGGGCGTCAACATGCTTGCAGGCGCGCTGGTGCGTCGCTTCTCCTGAGCTTTGCGCGGCGAGCTGAGCAGGTTGTACCTGGAAGCTCGAGCTGATCCCTCATGGCACCTGTGCCTGCGTTCCTCGACAGGCGGGCATCTCTGAGCACGCCGTCATGTTCCCTATCGACTCAATTAAAGTGTGTCGCTCCCCTTCGCTGCGGCCTGACAGCCTGCACATTGGCGCAGGCGCAGAGAGGTCCTGATGAGCTCCTCGTGCCGGCTCGCGACAGACGCGGATGCAGGTCATCCCAATTACGCCAACGTCGGCGTATAACACGCTCTACTCGTCGCTCCAGCGCGTTGCGACGACTGATGGCCTGCGCACGCTCTGGAAGGGCGTCAACTCGGTCATCATGGGCGCCGGCCCGGCGCATGCAGTCTACTTTGGCACGTACGAGATCGTCAAGGACCTCGCAGGTGGCAACCGGCCAGGGCACCAGTTTGCGGCAACGGGTGAGTCTATTTTCAACTTTGGATGGGGGCGAAAGGTGCTCCTACGGTGGTGCGGAAGGGTCCTGGAGGGGCTGCGCGGCTTGAGTTGCTCTTGACTTTCGAGCTGCTGGTTGACCTCACTTGCGCTCGCTCGTCCACCTAGCTCTGGGAGGTGCAGCAGCGACAATCGCCTCGGACGCGCTCATGAACCCTTTCGATGTGATCAAGCAGCGGATGCAGCTGCGCAACTCGCAGTACGCAAGCGTGACGCAGGCGTTCCGGACGGTGTACCGGACCGAGGGACTCTCGGCCTTCTACGTGTCGTACCCGACGACGCTCATGATGACCGTCCCGTTCACGGCGGTCCAGTTCACGACGTACGAGTACCTCAAGGACGTGCTCAACCCCGCCGGCGCATATTCGCCGTCCACCCACATCGTTGCTGGAGGTGCGGCCGGCGCCGTCGCAGCGGCCGTCAGCACACCCTTAGACGTCATGAAGACACTGTGCGTCTTGTGGTCGCTACTTCATTTGCCTGATCTCCCGCTAACCTATCTTGCTCGTGGTGCCGACAGGCTCCAGACCCGCGGCACGTCGACGGACGAGCGCATAAGACGTGCAAACGGCGTAACGGAGGCGTTCAAGATCATCTGGGAGCGGCAGGGCGCGCGTGGCTTCCTGCGCGGCCTGACGCCGCGTGTGGTGACGTACGTGCCGAGCAATGCGCTGTCCTGGCTGGCATACGAGGTGCGTCCCTCTCTGGTATCGCCTGAGCTAAGACTTGTAGCCGACTTTGTCCCTCGTGCGCACCACAGTCGTTCCAGTTCTTCCTGCGCGCGAAGCCCGAAGACTCGGCGGTATGACGGCCGTCTTCAGCATCCGTCCCTCGCGGTCCCCACGCCGCCGACCTCTAGACCTTCATCCGGGAGCGGCTCGGCCCTCGCCGCCTCTTCGCCCCCGCTCGTGCAGGACGACCCCATCCCCCGATTCCCTCCCCTCAAAACGCTCCCTCGCTCTCCTACCAACTGCACACCTCGTCCGACGGGTATCCTCGGCGTCCCATTGCACCTCCACTGTACAACCCCCTGATCCGCGCCTGATTATGCAAGACGCTTCAGCTGAACAAAGGAGAGAGGGGACGGAGTGATGGGGGGGGGGGGGGGGGGGGGGGGGGGGGTGGGGGGCCGGGAGGGGGGGGGGGGGGGGGAATATCTCACCCACTGTGAAGAAAAAGAAAAAAGCCCCACAAGGGGACCAAACTTAGCATTGACCAGCGCCGT
>MVAM01000184.1:0-34057 GCA_014825675.1 Cystofilobasidium ferigula
GTCCCGACTTTCTTCCGCTCTGTACCTGCTCCCTGTCCATCTTACGATTTGAATGACCCTCGACTCTGAACCGACCGGCGGCGGCGCGCAGTGCGCCGCCAGTCGCAACGTCTAGCCTCCTTGCGAAATCTCCTGAGTTTCTAAGAACAGGGTTGCGCATCGCTAGCGCTCGCGAGTGCGGACCATCATGCAAACTGGGCTGCAGTTCGTTACGAATGGTGGCTGTCAGTGTGTGTCGTCCTCGCACGCGTCGGCGCACGCGCCTTTTCCGCCATCCGCGCCGCGCCAGCTGATGGCCTGACCTCTCGACCATCCAGCCCGCGCCCTGCTCTTTCAGCAACGCCCTCTCGCCAGCTAGCCAGTCTCAGCCCTCCGCCAGCTTCTTCACAAGCTCCAGCAAGTCCGTGGGCTTCGAGACATGTCTCCTCTCGCAGGCGTCTGGCGCCGGCTGCCCGCCGCTACGTCGCTTCTGATAGGTATCCTCGTCGGTTTGCTCGTGGCCAACGTGAGTACCGCTGTCGCTACCTGCTTCTTCTGCTTCCCGCTGAACGGACAGTTCGCTCTGGCTGTTCGCAGTTCTTCTCGGCTCGCCAGGTACGTTGAGCTCTCCTTGGTCACAGCTAGGCTCAGCTGGCTCGGTTGCGAGCTCGACGCGCGGAGGCGAAGGCGGTCGAAGGCATCCATCGCCTTTCCGAACGTGTGCCCTGCGACTGATGCCCTACATGTTTGCCTGCAGGTACCAGCAGCTCAGTCGTGGACGGGCGGCCTGACTAAGAGCCCACGGCCGAACGTAGTTGGCAGCCGAGGATCAGCACGGACGCCGGCGGTCTTGCCCACGCTCGACCAGCGTCTCCGGATCCTGCAGCTCGTGTCGTCGCTCTCGCCGCATCACACCAAGGAGTGTCTGCGCCACTCGCAGCCGCTCTTTGTCGACCAGGCGCTCAAGCGCTACGAGCCGCTGTACGGGCAGAAGGGCAGCTGGCGCGAGAACAGTGGCCTCTTTGGCTGGGGGTCCAAGAAGAAGGTGGCCGTCAACCAGGGCGAGTACAGCTTTGACGGCACCGCCGGCGACCTCGACTCGCACGCGGCGAACGTCAAGCGCGACCTGTCGGGCCAGAAGCACAAGTACTTCTTCGCCATTAACCTCTACAACTCGTTCGACGTCATCCCCGACATCTTCGCCACCCTGTTCCGCGTCGCCGCCATCCTCGGCTACCACAACGTCTACGTCTCGATCTACGAGAACGGCTCGACGGACCAGACCAAAGCGCTGCTCAAGATCTTTGACGCCATCGCCGGCACCGCCGGCCTGCGCGTCGAGATCCGCACGTCAATGCGCACTCGCGGCGCCTTCAACCACCGCATCGAGTACCTCGCCGAGGTCCGAAACGCCGCGCTCGTGCCGCTGCACGAGCTGCGCGAGAGCAAGCAGGAGGTGTTCGACTCGATCGTCTTCATGAACGACATCCTGCCGTGCGTCGACGACCTGCTCGAACTCATCTGGCAGAGCAGGCGTCAGAACGCGGGCATCACCTGCGCGTCCGACTACATGTTCCACGAGGACATCGTGCGTCTGCTTTTCTGTCGCTCTTCTCTGCACTCTGACTTCGCTGACCCGATGCTTGTTTCGCTCTGCCGCAGGGTTCGCCCGTCTTCTACGACAACTGGGTCGCGCGCGACATCAACGGCACTGCGCTCGAGAACGCGCCGTTTGAGCAGGTCTTCCATCACCCCGAGTCCTCGCGGCGCTTCCAGAACCACCTGCCACTACAGGTGCAGTCATGCTGGAACGGCATCGCTGTCCTTGACCCGGCGCCGATCTACGCCCAGCCGCACGCGCGCTTCCGCATGGCCAACCTCGCCGCGGGCGAGTGCAGTGCCAGTGAATGCTCGCTCATCTGCAACGATTACACCAAGGCCGGGTATGGGCGCATCATCATGGTCCCTCGCGTCAAGCTCGCCTACGACAACGTCCGTCTTAGCCGCTCTGCTCGTGTGCGCGAGTCAAGAACGCTGATCGCTTCATCTCTCTACCGCGTCTGAGCAGAAGGTTTACAGCATCATCCACCCGGACCGCCGCAACCTTACTGCCATCCGAGGCTATCGCCGCATCGGCGGCCTGCCTGATGACCCGCACACGGACCCGCAGGACAGGACGTGGTGTGCGTTCCCCGTCTCGAACTTTTGAGATTGTGCTGCGGCTGACTGCCGCTTGCCTCGCTCGCCGAAGACGGTCCGCACGACCGCTTGTTCACGAAAGAGGAGACGGAAGAGGTCAAATTCGAGCCGAATCCGGAGTACGGTGCGTCCTCCCTTCCGAATAGCGTTTCGCTCACTGCTTGCTGACCACTTCTTCTTCTTTGCTCGTCCAGTCTGGTGTTGGGGATGGGACGGCGCAGGTGACCTCGACGGGCCCGACGTCGACCCGATCTGGGAGAAGATGCCCGACTACAGCTTCTCGACGGATGCGATCCAGGTCCGGCACGACCGCAGCTTCAGTGCGTTCTGCTCTGCGTTCTTCGTCGCCTGCTGCTCGTACAAAGCTGATCGCGTGGATCTTCTCCTACGCAGAGTTCTGAATTGCATCAGCTCAGCAATGGACCCTATCTTCTTTTCCCCATTTGACATCCCTCTGCATTAGTGCTTCTCCAGATACAAAGACTATGCTTTTGCCCAGATCTCGCCCGGCTTGCCTGCGAGCTTGACAAGCAAGCGCAGCATGGATCCGACAGCAACAACAACACCAATATCTTGCAAACGACACTTCAGCCCTTGATCCTCGACTCGCGCGCAAGAGGCCCGGCGCGCGCACGCCGCACTGATACCCTTGGTGAGAGTATATCGACACTTAGTCCAAGATTCTGACACATATCTGTGGATGAGCGGGCTCACGCGGAGCAAGTTGTCGTCGGCCTTGACGAACGTGCCGACCCTGTAGACGAAGGCGAAAGTCAGCAGGCTGAAAGGCGACGGCGGTGAAAGGGGGCGCACTCTCCGAAAGGCAGGAAATTGATCTCGAGCGCCGCATACGCAGCAAATGCCACAAGATTTTCTCGACGACACCGTAGAAATCATCTTTGCTGGACGTGAGTGAGCATGCCGCTGCAAGGAATCCAAGTTCGGCAGGCGCCTGGATCAAGCATATTTGATGAAGTTGGCGCTGCACACGCGTAAGGCTGGACGCACCAACCCGTGTGCTCGACGAGCAGGACCTTAAACGTCACGAGCTGCTGCTGAGAGATGACGATGTCCTTCGCGCTCGCGCCGACGTTGCGAAGGACCTACGCGTCGCCTGCCAGCGAAGAGAGGGTTGTCAGGTGCCGCGCAGCACACTCACAACTCCAAAGCGGAACGCTGGGACCCACCTAGCGCAATGCCAAACGACGCCGCCACGTCGTGTCGAGCGTCCATGCCCACAGCGCCAAATCCGTGCTTGATCGGCGGCTGCAGCTCTGAGGATGCCAGGCAAATTGCTACGGGAGACTCGCGCGACGTGCGACGTACGATCAGAGCAAGGTGACCTTGATTGAATGTCGCGGCGTTATAGGCCTCGTTGCTCTTGACAAGTGCTGCTCGACGGCCGACATCGTGAAAAAGACCCAAGAGAGGGAAAGGAAGAGATATAGAGCTGGGCTCACTAGCCCGTGCCTCCAAAGCCTGGATCAAGCGGTTGTCAGGACGCCGCTCGCCGGCAGGTCGTTTGGCTCCGGCAGGTCAGCTCGCCAGCCTTCTGATCAGGTACCAGCAACGATAGCATGAGCTAAGTGTGACCTTACCCTCACTCGCCTGAGAGAGACACGTCATAGGGTGGACGGAGGTGAGCGAGATGGCCGTTCACGGTCACTTCGACGTCGTCGACTGCCGCGCGTTCTTTGCCCTGACCCGCGAGATCAGCATGACGGCACCCGCAGAAATACAGCCTACGTCAAAGCTTCGTGAAGGGCATCATCAGAGATCATAACAATGTGCGATGGACAGTGTGTACGAGCCCTGGCCGGTCCGCCCGCTGGTAGACGGCAAGGTAAGCGGTCGCGTTCGTGCCTGTGTCCGACAGAACCTCCTCGGGTTTGACCTTCGTCACGGTCGAGTCGTTGTATTTGAACCACTCCTCAGGGTGGGTGGGGACGTTGCGCTGGTACAGCCAGTCTGCGAAGCAAAAAAGCGTGAGCATGAGGTCAGCCGGAGTCACGCGAGTCAGGGAAGCAGAATGAGTGGGCACAATGTCCAAAACCGGTGTCGCCTGCACCCGTGCGAGGAAGGATTGCCTTATCAGCAACACGACGGGGGAGGGGCGAGGGGAAGGGGGAGGGGGAAGCGAAGGCAAGAGAGCTCACCGCGGTGCATGAAGACGGAGGTAAGGGTGTATCGTGTCTGCTGATCGTCCTTCCAGAGGTCCTCGACCAGCGCCTTGAGACGCGCGATCTCGGCCTCAGCCTGCTGAATCTCGTCCGAAACTGCCTGCTTGTGCCCGGCAAGGTCGCCGCGGAGCTCGTCGTCGATGTTGCTCGTGGCAAGCCAGTCGGCGCCTGGCTGGACGACGTTGTCGAGGAGGAAAGCGAGGGACGAGGCGACCGACGTGCCCTGCAGGTAGATGTCCGGCGTCAGCTGATGTAGAGACGCTGCAAGCAAGTGGGACGCACCCGAGGCTTCTGCAGAGTGAGAATCCGGTCGCGAAGGACCTTGATCTGACTTGTAAGGTGTTCGCTCTGGACCATCCGAGGGTCGTTCGGCGAGCAGAGGTAGCGGTCCAGCGACATCTCCAGCGGCAAGCCGAGAAATGCGTTGCTTTTGTACGCGCGGCCGGTCTGTCGGTCGAACTGCGCTCTCTGTAGGCGAGTCGCGAAAAGGGTTTGGGTGAGCACACCTGCGAGCAGGGCGGAATGATGGCGACGC
The DNA here is from genome assembly GCA_014825675.1 of Cystofilobasidium ferigula. Lineage (NCBI taxonomy): Eukaryota > Fungi > Basidiomycota > Tremellomycetes > Cystofilobasidiales > Cystofilobasidiaceae > Cystofilobasidium > Cystofilobasidium ferigula. The sequence continues at coordinate 4,894 of MVAM01000184.1, forward strand.
ACTTGCAGCTGGAAATGCAGCAACGCAGGGTACGCGACCGGTACCTCCTTCATCACCGCCGCTTTGCCTGCGATTTCGACCGGCTCAGGCGTGTAGTACTCGGCGAGGCTGTCGTGCAGGTCCCTGGAAGTGCCCGTCTCTCCGACGTTGAGTAGAAGGTGGTTGAAGATGACCTCTTGGTCGTGCTCGGCGCTCGGCTTGCTGTCGTTCGCAAAGGTGATGGTCTGCTGCGCCTTGCCGAAGAACAAGCTGCGAAGGATGAAGGTCAGCATGACGTCCGATTGAGGAGTCCGCAAGGGGACGCACTCTTTGACGACGCTCTCAGCATGTTCGTTCGTCTGCTTGAGCTTGGCCGAGTCGAGCGCAGCATCGATCTGGAAGAGGCAGTTGTCGAGACACTCTGATACGTCGTGCTGCTTGCCAAACATCATCCCGCCGTTGCTGTTGTCCTGCATGAAGGGCGGCTGTTGCGACGACTTGCGCGGCGGGAGCGGCGGCGGGCCGATACGCGGGGTCGAAGGCGGTAGAGGCGCTGGTGGCAGCTGTGAGACGTCCTGGTCAATTGGTCCTGCCTCCTGCGGCGCGCGCTGCAGCAGACCCTCCTCGGGTGCAATCGTCATCTCGCGCGTCGCGTGCCGGATGCTATCCTGTTGGAGGTCGTACCGCGGCGACTTTGCGCTCGAGGGCGAGAGCGCAGGCGACGTCGGGGGTGAGGGCTCGGTCGTCACATCTGACCGCTCAGACATGGCCGTGTCCGTCCTGAATGCGCCCATGTTGCGGATCGCGGCGGCAGGAGCGGATGATGACCCTCCAACGCCGGCGTCGGTCACCGGGTCGTCACGATCCTCGCTCGTGCGCTTGCCGAGAACCGATGTCGAGCCCGTCGACAGCAGCCTCGGGCGCAGCGGAGGAGGCGAAGCGACCGGCACCGCAGGCGACTCATCGACGAGCGTGATGTCCGTGTCCTGCGAGGTTCCCTCCTGTTCCTTTGGCCCGGGTGTCGGTTCACCCATGTCCGAGGCCTCGTCTTGAGGCGTGACGAGGGCGAGGTACGCCAGCTCGCGCTCAGGCTCAATCGAAGCCGTCGTGCTGTACTCGAGGTTGGTGAAAAGCGTGCCGAGCAGGTCGATGACTGCGGGAATGAGGACGAGCATCAGCTGAGCTTGGGCGTAAAGACTCGAAGAGGGAGGCGTACAGCGGATGGAACGCTCAATCTCCTTGCGCGAAACTGCACGCCCGCCGACGCGCTTCTCGCTCTTCGCCGAAAGCGTCTGCACGTCTTCCTTGTACCGCTCGGCGCTCGCGACAATCGTCCGCAAATCGCTCAGTGTGTAAAAGTACTGCGAGCGCACAACCTGATCAGCCAGGACAGCTGGCGACAAGAGGGTCGATAATCACCTGCAGGAGGGAGTTGAGGTAGCACGTGTTGCCAATGTTATTGAGCCCGACCGGCAGGTCAGCCGACACAGGCTGCGGTACTTCAACAGGAGCGGTCGGGGCTGGTTGACAGCAGCAAAATGTCAGTGCATTCAAGAAAAGAGCGGAAGGCGGAGTGCTCACCCTTAGCTCCGGTGTCCGCAAGATTGCGCAGCGCCTTGCTTCCTCGCAGGTCGGCAATGGACCGAAGCGCATCTTTGTACTGGTCCACTCGGGCGGGGTTGTCGACCATCTGTACCGGAAACCACAGATCAGCACGGTCGATCTCACGCGTGGGGGAGGCGGACGGACCCTGATCTCAAAGAGCCTGAGGGGTGCAGACCAGCGGCCAGTCAGAGAAGATTCTAGCGAGCGGGCAGGCAGAAGACGTACACCTGAAGCATGTCGTCGTCCGTCTCGGGCTCGCACTGGAGGATCCGATAGGCCTCGTCGACGCTCATGGGCGCCCTCCTGGCCTGCTTGACCGCCTCCCGCAGCACGACGCTCGAAACCCCGTCTCCCTTCCTGCTGTCGGCGATCACCTCGAGCTGATCGATGAGGTGCGCCTTGGCCTTGGAGAGCTCCTCGGATCCCTGTGCGTGCTTATTGGCCAGGTCTTGGTAAGCCGCGCCGAACTGCGAGACGACGTAGTCGGCCGGGATCTCGTGCTGCTCGATCATGAGGATCTCCTCGACTTCCTGCCGGCTTAGGCCTGCACAGCGCGCCAGAAAAACACCCCATCAGCTGTGTAGAGCAACAGGCAGGTGAGTGATGCGCACCTGGGATGCTCGCGTACGCAGCGTCAACCGCGTCCTGCGTGTGCACACCCCTCGACTCCTCCATCACCATCAGCATGTGCAGGTCCTCCATCCCGCCGCCCGTCCACTCGGCGATGACGTCCTTGAGCGCCTGCAGGTACCGCGACACGGCGGACGCGTCGCATCGGCTCTGCATGCGGTACGCGAAGCCGACAAACGCAGAGTTGACCTGCCAGAAGAGCGGGTTGATGCCGAGTGTGTTGCACGCGCGGATGAACTTCTCGCTCTTGAAGCCTGTCTGCTGAGTGCGAGGGACTGTGGAGGTGCGGGCGAGTCAGAGACGATGCAAAAAGGACTGCTGCGAAACACAGGGACGCACTCTGGGACTGAGTGGCAGCGCAGGCGGATGCGAAAGCATGATCAATCGGCAGCAGCCGCTGGACATAGTTCGTGTGCTTCGACTGCGCGTCGAGATTCATGTGGACTGCAGAGGGCGCGAAAGGGAGGGGATCAGCCTGAGCCTTCTGTTGCAGCGGTGCGAGGAATTGAGCTCCACGTACGAACGTCAAGGCGGTAGTGGTCCAAGTACACCGACAGCTCGATCCAAGCCCGCATGAGCCTTGCCCTCGTCTGCATCCAAGCCTCGGGCTCCTTCGGCGGGCAGATGAGTGTTGGCTCGTCCGCCTCGGCCGGGTCATGCACGACGAAGCCGAGCTGCTTAAACAGCTGCTCGCTGTAGGCATCCCAGCCGACCTTAGAGGCGAAGTTCTTGTTGTTGACCTTGATCGCGCGGTGCTCGCTTCTGAAGAGGGTGTTGACAACCATGCTGCGGACGGCCGATGACGGATCAGCCGAGCGCTCTGATCGAAAGCTGAGGCAAGACGTACGTAAGGACCACGACAAGGGCAGCTTCTCCGCCGTGCTGCACGCCGACTGGCGGGTCCTCCTCTCTGCTCTTGACGAACGCGCGCACAAGCGCTGAGTCGAGCACACCCCAAACGGCCGGCTTCGCGGGGATGATGACCCATCGCGTGTTGGTCGCCGACATGTAAAGCTGATCCTGCGGCTCCTTCTCCAACGGAACGGGTACGTCGACGAGGGGAGATGGCACTTCTGTGTCCGAAGGCGTGATGTCCATCGGCGTGCTCAGGTCGATCAGCGGCGCCGGCTCCTCGATGGTCGGCAGCTTGTCCAGCGGCGGAGGGTCGAGCACGACGCGCTCGTTCAGCACGTCCTCCTTCACCGGAATCCACCAAGCGACTCGGAGCTCCTCCTCGTCCGCTGCTGCCATCCGGTTCCTCACGCTTTTCAGATCTATCGCGAGCCGGCGCAGCGAGTAGTGACCGTGGGCCGAGGTGAGGTTAGAGGGGGGGATCGTGTCATCGCCCGCAGGGACAACCCACCATGCCCAGCGCTCCGTGTCGAACACGACCGCGCCCTTTTGCACGTCTGCTGGCAGCTGAGGGAGCGAGGCGCGCACCTCCTCGACCGTAGGTGGCGGCGGTAGAGGCGCGCGAGGCGCAGTCATCTCGTGCGTCTGAACCGAGGCGAGCATGTTGAGCGACGTGGAGGACATCGACGTGTCGATAAGCTGGCCAGGGGAGCCCACAGACGGCTCCGCTGGAGGTGTCGGGAGTGGGGGAGGAGGCCATGCCTTGGGTTCTTCGGCGACGGGCAGCGGATCCGGCGGGGGCACATCGACGACCGCGACCTCCCACCCTTGCGCAAACGGCACGAGTGGCGGCTTGAGCAGCGTCGAGGGTAGTAGCCCCGGTCCAAGCCGAACTAGCTCAGGCTCGTCAAGGTCCATGAACGGCGATGGACCGGCGTCGTCCGCGGCTTTGATGGACCACGACGGGGACGGCGCGACTTCCTGGACGACGGCGGAAACCGGGATTGGTGTCGAAGGTTGCGAGGTCGGAAGGGCCTCTGGCGGTCTGCGATGAAGCGGTCAGGGAGCCAAGGGTCAGCTTGGCGCAGCACTCGCTGAAGCGAGAACAGCGACCTGAGCTCACCGGTAGGCAGGGAGTGCGTCATCGACATACCTGACGGCGCCCTCTTGCCGATGTGCCTCTATCCTCTGGTCGATCATCTCATCGCGGTAGCCCATCTTGGGGTCCTGTACGGAGGGTTGCGAGTGGAAGCCGTCGAGCTCATGACCGAGGCTAGGCTGCTGGTTAACGTGAAGCTTGTGGACCGGAGGGTCGATGGATACGTGACTGGCAGAGTCTGTCGGCCGTTGAGAATGTCCGCCGGGGCTGTCGTAACCTGGTCCGTCCATGACGCGCGAGGTGCTTCAGGCTGAGGGTAAAAAGGTAGGCAGATCAGCTTCAATCTGCGGTTGGCGTCACTGCGCGACGGAAAGGGGGCAAACTGGATGGGTGATGCGAGCGCAGGGCCGGGGCTGAGAGTTCAGGAGCTCAGTCAAGGCCCGGTGATGATATTAGGTCAGTCCCGAGATTGTGTCGCGTTCCGAGCTGGTGTCGGGCGCGGGGCGAAGGAGGGTCTGCGCGACTGACGAGTAAGGTGGAAGTCGTGCGCCGCGGGGAAGGGCGGGTTTCGAGCCACGGGCGAAGCGAGCCCTGGACGAGTTGCGTTCGAACGAGCTGGAGGGAGCAAAGCAGGTGCAACAGACGGACGCCCGGCGAATGTTGTGGGCGGGCAGCGCGGATGGTACGCAGGTCGCGAGGTGCGTCGAGCATCTCGTCGTCTGCCGTCCGACGCTGCCCCCGGCGGAGGTTGCTGCCGAAGTTGGTTCGGTAGCAAAGCCATCGCGGGCGGGCGAGCGGCGCAGTGCTCCGCCCACTGGCGTGCACGAGGTCCACCTTTGCTGCCGGTCTTCCTTGCTCGTGTCCGATCCTCACTCAGCCTCTTGTGTGTCTGCTTGCCCATGTCGTCGGTCTCCCGCACTCCCGAAGGTGCCGTGTGAGTCCCTCGCGCTTCCCTCCGTCGGCCTTCGACCTCGCGCGTGGACTAAACCGCGCACCTGCAACTCTGTCAACGCTCTAGCCTCATCTCGTACAAGGACCTCCTCGAGCGCCCGGCCGAGCTCAAGGAAAGCATCGCGAAGGGATTCGGGAGCGACCCGGACTCGCTGGGCATCGTCGTCATCAAAGGTGCGCACCCTGAGCTCGATCTCGCTCGCGCAGATCAACCGTGCTGCCGCGCTTGAGCGAATCACTGACTTGCCAACTCGTCACACGCAGACTTGCCCGCCGCCTTTCTCGGTCTTCGAGAGCGCCTCTTGCGACTGGCTGATATCTTTGCTAGTCTTCCGGAGGAGGTCAGGGAGAAGTACGCCGACCCAGAGTCGCAATATAGGTTCGCGTCTCTATCCTCTGCGCCTGCGCACATGTCGCTCACGCTGGATCTGTCGACCCGTTCGCGCGCAGCTTCGGCTGGTCCATGGGGAAAGAGGTCATGAATGGCCGGCCCGACCTTAACAAAGGCAGCTACTACGCGAATCCGCTCGTCGACATGCCGGACGTGCCGGAAACGGAGAGGGCCGCGCACCCAATGTACTACAGGCCTAATCGTTGGCCGGATTCGAAGGAGGAGGGCCTGGCTGAGTTTGAGGTCGCCTTCAAGGAGTTTGTCGACCTTCGTGCGGCTTCTGATCCTGGTCACTGACAGACGCTTGCCCATGCAGGCTTGGACAGTTCATCTTTGACGTCGGATGCCTCCTCGCCAGGGCCTGCGAGTCGTTCGGTGCGTCTCACGGGCCTGCCTCTCCCTCAGCAGCAACTCACAACCTCTCTAAGCGCTCGCAGTGACCGAATCGCTCCTCGACGCTTCGCAGTCGATCGAAACGCTCATCTCGACTTCGCAGTGCAACAAGGTGCACTACTTCAGCCTATCCATCCCTTCAGAATTGACCCTTTTTTTTTGCGTACGTGCAGGCGCGACTCCTACACTACTTTGCGCCCGAGCCTACGGCCTCTGGCGTCAACGATGCTCCGAAGGAGGTGACCGACGATCTTTGCGGCATCCACCTGGACCACTCGCTCCTCACCGGTCTTTGTCCGTACTTGTCTCGTCTACCCTTCGCTCTGATGCTGAAGTAGTACAACACGCAGGTTCGGCACTCTACCTCTTCCACCCGACCGGCGCGACCAATGATAAGCCGCGAGCCGTCCCCGCCCCGTACAAGGACAGCGGGCTGTACATCATCCCGCGCTCAACGACCACGCCGGTCAAGGTCTCGATCCCCGCCGACTGCCTTGCGTTCCAGACTGGCGAGGCCCTGCAGCTGTGCACGGGTACGTTCTCTCTTGTACCTTTTCAATGGCGCTGCGCTGACTTCGAAGGGGATGCAGGTGGCCGGCTGCGCGCGACGCCCCACTACGTCCAGGCCGGATCGGGCCCGACCCCGGTCATCGACGGCGTCCCGGGCTCCGTCACGCGCGAGACGTTCGCCTTCTTCCTCCAACCCGACGTCGGCGCCGTCGTCGGCAAGGACGGCCTCACGTTTGGCGAGTTCTCGAAGCAGGTGCTGGTGCGTCCTTCTGTCGTCCTTCCCTGTTCTCCCTGCAGCTAGGCTACAGACGCACTACTGACCCCCATCGTCTCGCAGGCCGAGCACTACTGAACCCTTCACCCGCCATCGACGACCTCCCTCTTCCTCCGTACCGATCACACCTCACCTCCGTCGCCGCGCCCTCTGTCCTTGCACATATGGATGTCTTGCAACATACTGTGCACGGTGAAGCAAGCGGGACATTGGAGTCATACAACTGATGATGTGGGAAAGAAGGACTTGAGATGACGAAGGAAAGGTGTGGCGTTGATGACACGCCGCTACAAGAAGATCATGGTCAGGACTACAACGTAGACGAGGGAGAGGGGGGGAGAGGGCGAAAGTACTGCTGGCGGGAGGTTTAGCAAGCGAGGCACAGGAAGAGCAAAGAGGAGGGGAGATGGTGGGCTGCAGCAGCTTGGAACCGGACGGCGGAGACCCAACTTTCGCCTCGCTCGAACCCCCGCGACGAACGTTCTTCAGTAAGAATACCTGAAGTTGATGTTCTCCCTATCCGTAAGGTCCGCGAACGCCTTCGAGTGGTTGAGCTTCTCCTGCGCTCCGCCCTCAGCGCCCGCACCCGCATCAGTCTGCCCCGCCGCCGCCGCCGCCGCCTTGCGCTTCGCCGCGTTCCTGCGCATGAGGATGATGCGGAGGACGATAGCGAGCGCGATATACATGCCGTACAGGCAGAGGTGGGCGATCCAGGCGGGGGTGTAGCGCGGCGAGTCCTTGGCCTGGAACACCTGAGGGCCGGTGATCGCTCCAGCAGCGTAGGCCAGGAACGCTCCAGTCTGTGCATTCAAGCTCAGAGTGAGCTCGCGCGCATCAAGCTGAAGAAAAGTATGAGCTGGACGCACCATGACGACCGATGTCTTTGTCCTACCCGCGATGTTCCTTGAAAGGATGGACCAGAGCAGGTTGCCGGTTGAGATCACGAACTGCGCGCAGCCGACGTCAAGGCTGGAACAGGAGCAGCGCACAGAGACTCAAATGACGCACCTGGACGGCGTAGAAGGCGATGAGCATGCCCGGCGCGTTGCCCTTGGTCACCTTGACCGAAGCGAGCACGACCGTGCCCGCCACCGCTGGGATCAGCCAGATGATCATCACGAGGATCGTCTGCTTCGACTTGTGCGACGCCTATGCAGAGCCTGACGGCACATACCTCTTTTTGTCAGCTGCAGGACTGACGGTTATCCGGGACCATGTAGGAGAAGACGCACTAAGGAAGATGAGGATCGAGATAGCGCCCTGCGCAATGTTGAGTAGCTGCGCCTGGAGGACGCTAAACCCGAGACCATTGACGATTATGTTGGCTGCCGAAGGCGAGCGCAGGTCAGGTCCGCGTAGGTCTGCCTGTTAGGGAGGAACACGAGGGGCAGCTACTCACCGAACACAGCTAGGCCGTTGACGATGATGAAGATGCCTGATGCCGGTGCTCGATCAGTGCATTAGCTCCCGGGGTTCAGCCAAACGCAGGTAGAGTTTAAGGACGGACCGAACTGCATGACGAAGACGATCCAGACGACGGGGTCGAGCAGCGCCTCGCGCACCTGGTGCCACTTCCACGTGCGGTCTTGGATTGAAATCTCGTTCGTGCGCAGGCGCTCGACGAGAAGTGTCTTGTCCTCCTCGGACCAGCACTGGAGGCCCGAGAACAAGCAGGAGTCAGCTGGCAGACCTTCACGCCTGCGTACGTAGAGGCCAGAATGGGTGAGCGCACCTTGGCTCGCATGATACTGGGCGGTTCGGTAAGTTATCAGGCTCCGGCATCCCGCAAGATCATCAGCGAGCAGGCAGCGGGCGCACCTGTCAGGCAAGAACGTCCCAATAACGAGCGCCCATACGACCGTCAGCGAGCCGACCAAGATGAAGAGGCACTGCCAGGCGGCGAGCGGGCCGTTCTTGAGATGGGCGATTCCAAAAGAAACGAGGCCGCTGAACATCAGTTGGAAGCCTTGCCTGCAAGCACGAGAGGAAAAAGTTAAGCAGACGAGGCCATCGGGAGAGCGGAGGAGCAGGGACCAACTGGCAATACCAGAAAGCGAGAATGAGGGGATGCTGAGGGCGAACGAAGCGCGTCAGTGGATGTACGCAGACCCACAAGACGTCCGGACGCACCTCCTCTCGTCGATAGTACATGACGGTGAGGGCCATGAGGCACGGCTGAACGGCGCTCTCGAACACGCCGAGCAGGAAGCGCACGGCCATCAGCCCACCAAAATCGGTGCACGCCGCGTGCCCAAAGACGGTGCAGCCCCAAATAAATACGGTGGTCGACTGCAAGGACGCAAATGCATGTCAGCCTTGGCGCAGCTGAGTCCCTGCCTTGGAAGGAGCAGAGCGCGATGAAGAGGGCGTACGAGGAACTTCGCCAAAGGGAGCCGCTGAATCAACAGGTTCATGGGCAGCTGCAGCTTTTGACCATCAGCATTTATCTAAGGACGACAGGGCGCCAATGAGACGCCAACGCACCTCCCCAATGAGGTAGCCGAGGTACAAGGACGTGCCTAGCCACGAGCTGAGCAATCAGGGACGCGAAGTGTCAGTTGCGTCAACACGCGCAAAGACGGTCCAGATCGAAGGATCGCATGAAGACTGATTCCTGTTGTCCGACCAGGTTGTTGTCCTCACGCAGACCAAGAATTGAAGAGAAGGCGAGTGTCCCCCTTCGATGCATGATGAGGGTCAGACCATCAAACTACCGTCATATACGACCACGGATGGAACGGACTTGTCCAGCGTCTGAGGTTGGCGTCTGTCAGCCTGAAATCGGGACGTACAGGCAGGCAACTCACCTGGCAAAAGTACGTGAGTACCATAATGGGGAGTACGCGGCGGTTGAGCAACTTGAGAAGGCGCTTTTTGGTGGCCTCGTCGATGACCTTGATCTCTCGGAGGTCAACACCACGCGCAACAGGCCTCCGGGACATGGACGGGACGCACGATGGACGAGTCGGTGTACTTGCGCACTTCAGCGTCCTCTTCCTCGCCGACCACGTCCAGCGGGGCTGTCTCGAGATGCACGATATCGTGCTTGAAGTCTTTTTCCGTGTGATTGGTGCTGGTGGGTGAGAGGGCGGGCATGATGGGCGTCGGGGGCAGCAGAGATGGGGAAGGCAAGTCAGATCGTCAGTCAACAGCGCTTTATGATCGCTCACCCTCGAGCTAACCCGGTCCCCTTGTCACTTGGCGATGGAGATGAGCGAAGGTAGCGGGCTAGTCAGCAGGGTGAGCGAAAGCTTGCTGGACAAAGGCGCGGTGGGTTGCGCGCCGTTCCACCGAGAGACAACTTGAAACGTCACGGGAGCGGAGGTTGCCTGCCTCTGCCTGCCTTTCCACCCTTTACCGCAAAGAGCTGAGGAAGATGAAGGTCAGCTCCATCTGACGCCAGCAGCATCATAGGCATCAGTAGGGCTGCTTGAACGAGCCGGCGTCGACCGTTGCTGCTGTCGGCGCGGCTGAGCCCGGCGTCCTGCTGCTATAGCCAAAGGCTGAACGAGCGCTCAAGGCCCTGAGCTGGACCTGCCAGGCGGTAAATCAACTTGATGTGATTGCAGCCGGCTGCTTAGGCACGCGAAGGGGGAAGGTGGTCGTTAGGAGAAGGCGCATAGTTCAGCAGTCGAGTCGAGGTCGTCGTCGGAGGGTAGTTCGGCGACAGATGCACTGGGGCGGTCTGTCGGAAGCAAAGAGCTCAGCCGCTCAACCTCCTCCCTCGCTGCAGATGGTCAAGCCTGTCATCGCCCGGCATCCTTACCCCTTCAGCGGCCAAGATGGACGCTCGCGACCAAGGCGCACTCGTCAGCCTGCCCGCAGAGATCCTCATCAAGATCCTGCTCCTCCTGCCGACGCCTGGCGCTCTGCTCGCCGCAACCCGCACCTGCCGCGCCCTCCAGGACCTCTTCCGGTCGCATGCCGTCCAGTACTCGTTCCAGCTCATGACGAGCCACATGCAAGACTGGACAGTGCTCGACAGCAAGATTGCGCCCGCGCCGGTGGCCGAGCGTCACGCCATCCTCGACGAGAGACAGCGCCGCTGGAGGACGCTCGAATGGAAGCGGTCTGTTCTATTGCCCTTCCTATACGACATTTCAGCTATCGGGACTGACGTCGTACATGATGGACTTCCAGACGACAGGCCGTCGTCGCGAAGCACGGAGACGGCGGAACTGTCTACGTGAGTTGTTGGCTGAAGCGCCTACGACAGCTGCGCGTCCATCGACTGATCATTCGTCCAACGCACTCCCGCAGGACTTCCTAGGCGGCGTCCTCGCTCTCGGCATGGACTCGCCCTGCCGTACTTTGCGCTTCTACAAGATCCCGTCGACGCTCGGCTCAACCGACGTGCCCTCGCGGGCGTGCACGCCTGGGTTCACCATCAAAGACTTCTCGTCCGACCCGGCGCAGGATCTGCTCGTCCTGATCCAGACCATGTGCGTCTTCCGACATTGCATAGTCTTTGCGCAGCCTGACGTGTATCCCTACTGTGCTGCAGGTCGACTGGGACCATCGGCGCTCGTCGGCACTCATTCCGCATCCACCTCCTCACGCTCTCGTCGTTTGAGCCCCATCCCGAAGCGAAGGTGACCTAGATCTTCCAAGCACAGGCCTCGACTCGCTACTGACCCAATCATACACCACTTTCAGGAGCCGACACTCGACTGGCCCTACACCCTCTCGCGCATGACGTCGCCGTTCATCTCGGTTGCCGATGAGGTGTGCTCCCTGCAGGCGTCCAACGACCGCTCGGCCCTGCCCGAGGGCGGACTGTGCATCTGGAATTGGAAGCGCGGCGTGCGGGTTGCAGTCAGTCGTCTTCTCTCTGAGTTTCCCATCGTTGACGAGCCTACGTTGACGATGTTTGACACGCGGCGGCAGACTCAGGCCTCGACCCTCGACGAGGTCATCGAGAGCTTCACATTCCTCGCGAAGGACGTGTACCTGACCGCGACCGTCAACGACGAGACCCCCAACATGTTCCTCAACCTCCACGTGCGTCTCATCTCTCTCCTGACGTCGCCCCCGCTGACGGCTGGCGCTGTGCGCGGTGCAGATGTTCGACTCGGGCTTTGTCCCCTCCACCGGCGCGCCCGACTACGTCCCGCCCCCGATCCTGCTGTCGATGCACGCCCTTCCCGACGCGGAGGCCCGGCCGGCGCTCATGACGCTTCGGCTTGACCCGGCGCCGGGGACACACCCAGGCCTGCCGCCGTTCGCGGAGGGCGAGGGCAGGACGCCGATGTTCGTCCCCGACAGCAAGGAGCGGCTTGTTGTGCTCGACCTCACGTTTGTGGTGCAGGACCAAGAGCATGGCTGGGGTGCGTCCTCATCCATTTCTGCCTCCCGCCTGCGCTGCTTAGCTGACGACTGCTCTGCAGCACACCCAGTCGAGCGGCGCTACACGCTGTTCATCCTTAAGTCAACGCTGATGAAGACGCTCAAGCACTTCCCGCCGCTCGAGGAGCTGCACAAGCAGGCCGCGCTCGACCGGTTCAACGCTCAGGCGGAAGCCCCGCCGGCCGAGAATGCTGCGAGCGGGACGTCGACGCCGACGCTGCACGACCTGGTGCTCGGGCCTCGAGCGCAGGCGGCGGGCCTGTTCGACCGCGTGCTCGCAAACGCCCTGTCCGGCAGCGGCGGCTCTGCGGAAGTGCCCGTGCTCACGGCGGAGGGGGACGCGCAGGAGGAAGAGGTGGTGCTGGAGGACGGCGAGGACAACGAGAGCGACTGGGCGGACGAGGCGTCCGTCGAGGGTAACTCGGGCATCAGGCCGCTCCATCGCGACTGGATCGAGTGGTGCGACCACTGTCGGCTGATCTCGGGCATCCCGTGCGTTTCCTTTCTTCTCGGCCTGGTCGGCCTTTCGCTGACCGGTTAGCGTTGACGTGTCGCCCAGATTTGAGCACTCGTGGGTGCTCTACGTGTACCAGTCCAAGTTCGTGCACGCCGTCTGCCAGCAGGCTGAGGACGACACGCACGGGCGGCACATCGGCGTCCGCGCGCGCGTGCTCGACTTCTCGCCCTACGCCGTCGCGCGGCAGCGCGCGCTCGGGGCCGAGGCGCGCACGCCGTCGGCCGCGTTCCTCCGGTTCGGCGAGGAGCTCCCGCCCCTGTCGGACGACAAGGGCGACCGCGGGCGGCTGGTCGCCAAGCCCAACGTGGTGCGCAGCGACGGCGTGTGGGTGCACACGACGACGACGGGCAAGGAGCTCCCGTACGTCGAGCGCGAGACGGAGCCGCTCGCGTTCGAGGCGATCCCGGGCCAGACGGAGCACCTGTCGGGCCTGTGCATCGACGAGCAGCGCATCGTGTTCGTCAAACGCAACGCCGAGGGCGACGTCGTCTTTGACGTACTGTTCTTCTGAGCGCCCGTGAGTGTCGTTAGCGGATGAATTACATGTCAGCTCTTTCGCGAGTGTCCGTCTTCTCGCAGACCGCCAGACCTCTAACGAGCGTGAGGGCCATTGATGTACAGCGAGGCGGCATGGATCGTAAGCAGGGACGACGTCTACAGTTATGCGACCTTCTGCGCGCGACGCCTGCCGACCTGGGCCTGGAAACCAGACTTGATGGGCGCGACCGACCGGCCTGAACAGCGAACGTTGCGTCAGCAGGGCGCGCGAAAGCGAGCGAGTGGAGAAGGAGGAGGGGCGTACGAGAGCCACACGACTGGCAGTTCATGAAGAAGATGCGGTTCTCCTTGGACAGGAGCGTGTCTGGCGACTTGCACGTCTGGCACGTGACGTACTCGACTGCGGCGGCGGGACGGTTCTGTCAGCTACGAATGCAGATGGACGGCGCAAAAGTGCCCGACGCACCGATATATCTGCGCAGGACATTCTCCATGTGCTTCTGCGTGTATCGGCCCTTAATGATGAGCCTGTGCGCGCCGTCGACGGACCCGCTCGTACCAAGCTCGGCGTAGAGGAACGAGATGACGTGCTCGTCCGACCGGTGCATGCGCTTGCAGATGTCGCCCAGGTTCGCAAAGATCGTCTTCTTGTTGCCGTCGCGGCCAACCTGCGGCGGCGCGATCGTGTAGCGCCGGCGGTCGCCTGCGAGCTCGGGGTTCTGCGAGCGCAGGATGCGGAACGCGCGCGAGAGGAGCTGCACAACACAGAAACGAGAGACCTATAAGTTAGAAGCGCAGCTTGAGGCGGACGGCGGAGGTGTGGACGCACCTCGTCGTACGTGTAGTCGCGGTCGCTGCCAGCCCACGGCATGGCCGAGTCGTCTGCGTCCTCCGGGATGTCGGCGCCGTTCCCTCCGCCGAAGACGTTGTCTCCGAGCTCGTTCTCGCCGTACTCGGGCACCGCGCCCTCACCGTCTCCGTCAAGCCCACCTGCGCCGGCGGCGGCGGGGCCGTCCTCCGCGAGCTCGCGCTCGAACGCCTCGAGGTCGAACGCGGCCTTCTTCGACGACTTCTTCTTCTTCTTCTTGAGGTCCGAGAAGTCGTCCGGCGCCGTCATCTCCTCAGCGGCAGCAGCGGTGGCCTCAGGCGCCTCCTCCGTGGTCTGCGAATGATCCAGAACGCCGTCGAAAAGCGAGCAGGCGCAGGAGGGGGCGAAGCAGGACTTGTCAGCCTCGTCCATCGCCACCAGAGTAACAGTGACAGGCGACGCACGTTACCAAGCAGGTCGACGTTGCCGGCCTTCTTCTTCTTCCTGCAGAGAGTAGCGCGGGGAGCGCAGGGTGTCAGTAAGCTGCCAGACGGATGCGGTGCGGTCCGCTCCCTGCCTGCCCATTTCAGCTCGCCCGACCTTCCGGCAGCACGACCACCTTTCCCCGTCCACCCTGATCGACCCAGACACCGCCGACACCACCACGAGAACGGTCAAGCACGCACTTCTTCTTGAGGTCGCCAAACATGTTGTCGCCGTCGTCCTCGGCCGGGGCGTCGTCGGCGGGCTCAGGTGCGGGCGCGGGCTCGTCGAGGTCGAGGTCGACCTTCTTCTTGTCCGAGCTCTTCTTCTTCTTCTTGAGGCCCGAGAAGATGTTCTCCTCGTCCATGGTGGGCTCGGTGGCGGTGTTTGCGGACATGGTTGGGAGGTTGCTGCCAAGGGGGGGTCGGTCGGTCGGTCAGGGAGGGCGGGGGGGATTGGAAGCGACGACGGCGGCGGAGGGGAGGAGACAAGGGCGCGCCAGAGTGCAGCTGCACTTCGACTGACCTCCGACGGCGACGACTCCGCCCACCCATCTCCTGCAGCGCTGACCGACCGCCGGTGGCAATAGCATCACCGTCGACCAGGCCGCCTCGGCTGCTGATGCTGACGCCTGTTGCGACACCCCCCGACCGACGCCACTAGTGGGACGGCCCGCTGCTGACGCACCCCTTGCCGCCGGCCGCACGTCCCCCTTCGCCCAACACGACCGACCGACCCCCTGACCCCCCCGCATGGCCTGCTGCGGGGGCGACGGTCAGTGTCGAGAGAGGGAAGCCCGCTTTGCGCGTGACGACCCCATCCCATGCAGGACGTCCTCCAAGCCGCCTTCGACAACCCTGTGCGAGGCTCTCGCAACCGCTTCCCTTGCAAGCAAGGCAGGCTCACTCAGCACCTTCCCATCGCCCGGCCAGCACGCACCTCGAGGTGCCATCTCCCTCCCCGCCAACGCCCAGATCAGGGGCATCAGCTCGACATCACTGATCAACATCGAGACCCAGCTCGTCTCCCTCTGACCGCACGAATCTCAAGACCTCCCCGGCAACATGCTCGCCGGTCCGCCTCTGCTCGTCCTCCTCCTGCTCTCCCTCGTCTCTGCCGTGCGTGCCCCCTTCCTGCCCGGCTTCAGCTTCCCTAGAGCAGACCTGACGCCCTGAATTTCGCACGCATTACCCAACATTGCAGTTTTCGACGCTCATGCTGTTACTCCTGCCGCTGCTCGCCCGCTTCTCGCCTTGGAAGCTCCTCAACCCGTCCCGCCCGCTTCCGCGCTCGTTCTACCCTTCGCTTCCTCCCCGCCCAAAGCCTCGGCCATCGGCCCGCGCGCTCGCAGCGAGGAAGGTCGCCGTCGTCCTCGCTGCCGTCGACCTCGGCGTGCTCGTGCTTGCGCTGTGGCAGGGCCTGCTCTTCTGGTTGCGCTCGAGTACGGGGCCCGCACCCGCCGAGGTGCACGACGACATCGGCCAGGGCGTCCGCATGGGGCTCGCGCTCGTCGGTAGGCAAGTCATCTGGTGTGCGGTCCTCGTCTACCTGCACCTCCAGTCGCGCCTCCCCGACTCCGCCGTCTCCCTTGCCACCGCCGATCGCAAGATGGCCCTTGCTGCTTTCGGCGCGGCCGCAGCCGTCATCGTCCTCTTCGCCGGCCTCTTTGCAGGCGTTGCCGCCGTTGACCTCCGCGCCGTGTACGGCGTCGCGCTCGCGGGCGGGTCCTCTCTCATGCTCGGCGCGACGGCGCTCGCGGGGACGATGCTGTATACGGCGGTGAAGGATCACGAGGAGCGCGAGGTGTGCGTCGTGCAGGAAGGGAGGGGGGAGAAGGTGCCGGGTGCGCATGGCCGAGGTGAGGGCTGGGGCGAAGGCGAGAGCTGGTGCGTCACGCTTCCGCCTGCGTCCCCACTGTCTTCACCGGGCTAACCCTCGTCGACCACGGTTACAGGATTTCGTCGCCTTCACAGACGGTCCAGAGTCTCCCGCCTTTCGACCTCTCTTTAACCCCCAAGTCACAACACGCCCGCCTCTTGCGCTCGACAACACCGGGCCTCACGTTCGGCGACGGCGCGTCCTCGCGGCGCAACTCGTGGCTCACGTCGCCCTCGCGCTCAGTCTCGCCCCTGCCGGAATGGTCCTATTCGAACGCAGCCGGGAGCAGCGAGGGCGAGCACATCTACCCTTCCGCCTCGGACGACAAGACGCCCAACTCGTGGCTGACGGAGCCGGAGGGCACGCAGCCGACCCTTTCACCCTTCTCCTTTCCCTCCTCCTCCGGCGGCGCGGACGTTTCGCGCCCGTACTCACGCTCTCCGACCCCAGAAGGCACCGGGCAGGACAGCGCGTATTCGTTCGCCGTCGTCCCGATCCTCGGCGCACACCAGCAGAGCGGGCCGCCGTCGCCCCTCGCCGTCGGGCCGGACCCTTTCGCGCGCGCGGAGATACCCGAAGGGAGGGGCGTGTCTTCGTACACGGTCGCGTCCTCGTACTCGGGCACGCCGCTTTCGCCGCCCCCGCGCGTACCGCTGCCTCCCCTCCCACCGCCTGCCTCTGCCGTGGCGCCCGTCTCCGAGGTGCGCTCTTCGTCCGACGTCCGGCCGTCGACCTCAAGCAGATGGACCACGACCTTGGGCTCCCGGACGCACTCACACCCTCCGACGGAGGCAACCCGCCCGTCGACGTCCGAGTGGACGCCAACGACGTTATCGACGTTCGCCGACGTGCACTACCTCGCTTCCCGCGCGCCAGAAACGGCGATTGGCACGGCGTTCAGCGGGAGTGCGCTCGGCCTCAGCGCTATGGGCGGCGGGGATGAGCACGAGAAGTCCAGCACGGTCGAGTTGGGCGGGAGAAGGGAGGAGGTTGTGCTTCGTCGCAAGGGGATGGAGACGAGGCACGTCGCACTGTTCGTGGCGATGGTTATCTGCGCTTGGATCGTCTCTGTGAGTGACTTTCTCTTCCTTCCGACGGGCGGGCGGGCTCCCGACTAACGCTTTCTCCTGGCTACAGGCTCTGTCACTGCCGGCTATGATTGACGCCCTCTCACACAAGACGATCCCCGCAGGCTCTGCCGAGACCGTCACCCTCGCTGTCTCCTTTACGCTGTCATCGCACTTCGCGCTCCTCTTTACCATCCTTCTCCGCACCAACCCCTTCAAGTCCGTCCTTGACGTCCCTTCCATCGAGGTCCTGTGCTCCGCTACGCATCCCACTCGACCCTCGACGTCCGCGTCCACCCGGCCGAGCACTACGCTCTACGGCTCAGACCAGCCGCACATCGTCGTCCAGGCGTCCGCGCCGGCCAAGCCATCCCTCACCGGTGAAAAGGACGACAAGCGCAGGAGCCGCGCGCTTCGGCCGCTGACGCTCGTTGCTGCGCTTGCTGACGAGCGCTCAAATTCGAGCATGTCGACCAACTCTGAGCAGCGGCTCATGCAAGGGAGGTGCATGTCGCCCAACGAGGAGGGTAATCTTGCGGACGTCTGGTGCGCCCTCACACTCTCTCCTCTGACATTTGAACGAGGACTGACTAGCAACGGTCGCAGGCACGCAAACGGCCACGTCTCGCGCCCGGTGTCGCGCCTGTCAAGAGTCTTGAGCATGCTCAGTCCCAACCCGACGCTCCAACAACTGCCCGTGCCTGGCTTCTCGGCAGAGGTCTCGAGGGCTGCATCCGTTTCGAACCGCGCCCCCACCTCTCGCTCGCCCTCCCTCGCTCTCTTCCGCGCGCCTTCGCCGTCGCCCTCAGTCGCCTCGTCGCGCGCAAGCCACGTAACCGCTTCAGTGCAGGGCGAAGAGACGATGACGCACGCCGCCGCCGCCGACCGGACGCACAGCAGGCTCGGCTCGGTCCACTGGGCGACCGTCTCGACCGCGCAGCGCGGCACGCGCGTATCGGGCGACCTCGCGCGTATCGTCTACGTGCCGTCGTCACCGGCAATAGGAGAGTTCGGCGCGACGCCAGGTGGCTCTGCGCAGAAGGCGGGCGAGACGAAGGGCTCGGCGTACTCGATTGACTGGATGACGGCGGGGTTGCTGCCAAGGTACGAAGGTTGCGTTCTCTGGAAGAGAAGCTACATCTGCTGACTTGCAAGGCGCCTTCTGCAGGCTCGTGCCAACCATCCGCATCGGCAAGGAGATGAACGTTACGAGCGGCGATTGCCCTACCTCGCAGGTTGGTGCGAATGGGACGACCACTTTCGGCACCACAGCAGGCAGGATGGCGCGGTCTATCATCCGCCGCCTGAGCTCTTACGACAAAGAGGTACTGCCGTTTCAGCACGTACCGCCGCCCGAGCACTCGCACGCCTCGAGCCCGCCATCGTCTGTCGTTCGCTTGCGCGCCGGCGCGCAGGCCCCGACGCCCTCGCACGGCCGGTCCACGTCCATCGAAATGCGGTCGACGTCGTTCATTTCGCACCTCTTTGACTCGCCCTCGGTCGTCGCGTCCACGCCCATGCGGGGCGCGCAGACAGCGCGTCACCGCTCAAAGCCAAGTGAGGATTACAGGCCGAAGCACAAGACATACGCCTCGCTTCCCGCAATCAACGACCTCGAGATCGACGAGACGTGGTCGGCAGAGGTGCTCGATGAGTTCGGCCGGCTCGCAGAGGGCGCTGATGAGGACCCCATCACGCTTGGGGAGCTCGACTTGTCGCTCGGCGAGTCCTTCAGCAGCACTGGCGGGAAGCGCACGTTCGGCGACTCGGGCGCCTCCTACGATTTGCCGGACGTCGACGAAGGCGAGGAGGTTGATGGCCTTCCGATGCAAGCGTCGTCCAAGTCAACATCATCCGGTCGCTCCACCCCTCACATCCCTGCTCAGCCCTCCGCCTTGGACGACGTCGCAGGCGACACGCCTACGCCCTCGGAAGAGCCGCGCCCGCAGAAGAGCACCTTCGGACCTCCCTCAACCGCCATTGCAGACGATGAACACGTTCTCACCACCGCCCTCTTGACCGACGCCGGCACGCACCATCACATCGACGGGATGCTTCAGTCCGAGACGCGCCCGGTCTCGCAAGTCTCATCGGCTTCCACGGACGGGACAGACCTCGAGTACAAGCTTGCGCAGCTGCAGGCTGAACTTGCAACGGAAGGCGCGGCGGATGAGTCGATAAACGTCTCAGTTGAGGTGCACGAGGACGACGAAGCGGTCGACGACGGACGCCGCTTGTCGGACGACGGTCGACGCTTCATCCTCCCCGACCCTGTCGTGGAAGCGCCTACACCACGGACTGGATCTGTGTCGGCCGACCGCATCGCCCAGATCTCCGACATGGAGACGTGCTCGCCGCACTCGGAGTACCACATGCCCCTGCGGCTGCACCGCACGGCGTCCGAAGCGTCCGCCCTCACCGTGGCTTCGACCTGCTCGACCGCGACCGACTTCAGCGTCTTTTCGTACCACTCACCTACACCTCTGCCGCGTGCCGGACTCGCCAATAACGGCCGTGTCGGCCCGCTCAAGAGTAAGGTAAAGCCCGCCTCCGCAGCTGCGCCGCCTCGCACGTCATCGTCCCTCTCGTTTCACCGGCCCACCTCGTCCGCCTCGAGGTACAGCAGCGCAATCCGCCCGGAGACGGCGCTCTCGCACAACAGTCGCCCAGCCTCCAGGCAGGACGTCCTGAAGCAGTCGTGGCAGATGAACGTCGTTGCTGAGGAACAGGCCGATAACTTCAAAGGCAGCCAATCGTCAAGTCGTAGGAGCTGGAGCCCATTGCACAAATTTGGCGCCGTCTACTCGCAGCGCGCGGACAAGGCCTCCAATGCTGCGGCTACTGTCAAGCCCCTGCGCTGATCACCCAGTTCGGCTCCGCCTTTCACGTCTCGCTCCCACTGCTCACATCTTCATCTCGACGACACTACGCCCCTCCATGCCCTCTTCACTCCTCTCCATACGTCCTTCTACGTCTTCAGGTCACGCTAAGCCCCCTCATACCTTCCACTTTTTTTACGCCCGCGAATGGCGCTCTGCCCGCCCATAGCTTCCCTTCTTCCGGTCTGCGACCATGAAATGCTTTTGTCGAATCCGGGAAGTCGTAGCAAGGTCATCAAGAGGCCGTCGTCGAGATAATGCCGAAGGTGCCCGCGCTGCCGCGGTCCGCGGTTGAATAGGCAAGGATCTGTGCACTTAAGTTAGCGTCCAGCGCAATACGTTGACAGGAGGATGAAGACGCACGTCGGCTTTCGGCGACCACGCCAGTGAGGATGCAGGCCCGATGGTCGGCACCTTCGTGATAAAGGTCTCGTCCATCGTCGAGAACTGCGAGGAGGGCGCGCAGTATTAGCTCAGGCTGGTCACGGTCAAATGCTCGACGCACGAAGTAGATCGCCGACTCGTCGCCGCCAGCCGCGAGAAGCTCGCCAGAATTGTTGAACGCAACGTGCTTGGACTCGCCGCTGTGGAGCAGGGCGCATGTAAGCCTGCCGTCGTCGAGAAGCCTAGAGGCAGCGTGGACGCACCTCATGTCGCCAAACGACTTGAGCGCGACAGCCTCGTCCGTCGACCACAGGTTCACGATCGCATCCGTCCCAGCGGTCGCCATCAGTCGCCCGTCGCGCGAGAACCGAAGCGAGTTACACGCGCCCATCTGCGCGTCGATCAGCCACGGCGCGTCGGGCTCAGCGGCGGCCTTCTCCCCATCCACGTCCATCCCCGATGTTGATGCGCCGCCCGCAGCCAGCGATGCCCAAGAGCGCACGGACACCTTGCCCGTGTTCCAGGCTGCGCAGAAGTGGTCGCCGGATGCGGTGAAGGAGATGTCGAAGATCTGGATGCGCGGAAACGAGATCAGCACACGCGTTACAAGCGGAGGAAGGGAGCAGGCTCACGATGTCCTTCGACCCTGCGTTTGGATTGGGTATTGAGCTCCCGCTCGCAGACCAGGCTGCCTGCTCGACCTTCTCCGTTGCACCTGCCTCTGCCGGCGCAGCGGGCGTGCTCGCCAACGGCTTCTCCACCGTAACCATGCGCCGGTCGTAGAAGGTCACGTCATCCTTGAGGTCTACAACGGCCAGGACCCCGCCTTCCGGGTGGTGCGCAATCTCGAAGGGCGAGGAGGCGAGCTTGAGGGTCGTCAACGGAGTAGACGC
Organism: Cystofilobasidium ferigula; assembly: GCA_014825675.1. Taxonomy (NCBI): domain Eukaryota; kingdom Fungi; phylum Basidiomycota; class Tremellomycetes; order Cystofilobasidiales; family Cystofilobasidiaceae; genus Cystofilobasidium; species Cystofilobasidium ferigula. Next base: position 26,331 of record MVAM01000184.1, read on the forward strand.
GCTCGCTGAGGATCAAGGTGCGAGCGCGCGTCAGTTCACCTCCAGACGCCGTGGTCTGGCAGCTGGCAGACGCACCGCGCACGTCCCAGAAGCAGATCTGCGGGTCACCCTTCCCGCCCGCCGAAACGAGCTCGGAAAGATGGACGGGGTTCCAGCGGACGCGGCTGATCTGCGCGCCTGCTGCGTGTGGCGTGTTGAGCACAAAGGAGCCGCGGACGGATAGCTGGGAGCACAAGCAGCAACGAGAGCTCGTCAGTACAGTGTAGCGCAACCTTCTACAAGGGAGCGACGCACGTTCTGCGCATCCCAGATGCGGATGCCCTTGTCGCCTCCGGACGCGCTGCTCGCGAGCTTCCGGCCGTCGTGCGTCCAGTCGACACAGTTGACGACATCACGATGGCCCCCAGTGACGACGCGCGTCTTGCTAAAGGACGCCGACGTCAAGATGGGAAGCTCTCTTGATGCAGGCTGGTGAGAGATGGGGGCCGACGAAGGGGAAGGGGCAACCGAGGTCATCAAGCTGTCCGGCAGAAGGAGGAGCGCGGTCGGGTTGCTGCGAGAGTGCTTCGAGCTCCTGAGCTCGACGGAGGCTGGGATCTAAGATGATCACGTTGCTGGAGCTTTTCTGAAGAGGTGCTGCAGCCAACTAGGACCCGCTTAAGGGGAAAGGGCAGATCGGAGAGCTGAGGTAGGGATGTCGTTGAGCGCTGAGCTCTGGTCGCAGCCGCCCGCAAGTCGCGTTGCTTCCTCGCGTCCTAAACGTGCACTTTCAACTGCGCCCGAGGCTGCTCGACTGACAACACAAGGAGCGATGTCTAGGGGGTGTCATGTCATCTCGTTGCGCGCTGTGCCACGCTGCTAAGTATAATGCGCAACAGGCCAGCCGACCTCTGCGCGGTCCATCTAGTTGCGCGCCGGCGTGGAAGAGGATTGCGCGGAAGCGGTAGGTAGATCGGCCAGCGATGTCTTCTGCCTGTTGACGAGGAGCGACTGGAAGAAGTTGTGCTGCGAAGCAATCGAGAGCAGAATATCAGATGCTGCAACCCGCTCAATCGGAATGATCGCAGCACTCACAAGCGCCTCCGTCGTTGGAGGCGGCTGTCCTGGTCGCGACGCACCACCGGACAGGGGTGATGGAAGCGGCGAAGCGCCGTGACTGCCTGGCGAGACGAGGGGTGGTGACGTCGCAGCGGCCACGCTGGATGAAGACGAAAGATTGAGCGAAGGGCGCGTATCCTACGAACGAGGAACCTGCGTCAGTTTGAAGGCACACAAAAGCCTGTTGAACGCGATGTACCCTACTGCTGCTTGAGCTGCCTTCCATCGCTGCCATTGCCTGCTGCACACCCGGAAGCATGAGCCCGCCGCTGCCCATCGGCCCAACCACGCCGGCTGCGCGGTCGCCGTCCGCGCTAGCTGCTGTGCCTGCCGATGTGCGGAACGACGAGCGGGGGTCGCGCGCAAGCTCCTTCTGCAAAATCTCGTAGTGGCGCGAAAGGAAGGTCGAGTCGGGGTCGGTTGTGGTGACCCTTGGCGGTGGCCGGCTCTGCAGGACAAGATAATCAGCTCTCCGGCCCCGTGCGGCGGCGGAAAACAGGCACGCACTTCGACGCCGGCGTCAACGAACGGCACTACCTCCTCCCACAGGTCACGCAGGTCGTCGACCTCTTCGTCGTCCTCGCCGTCACGCTGGTCGTTCCCTGCGATCTCCTTCCTGTGTCTGCGCAGGGCAAGCTCCCACGTCTCGCCGATGTGCTTCGGGTCGAAGCCGTCCTTCACAGCCGTGATCTTGCCCCACGAGTCCCAGCCTGCAGGGACGAGCAGTGTTGGCCGGTCGAGGATCTCTGCGCGCACAGCGAAGGGGAAGCGAGTTGTTGCGGGAGGGGCTGGGGAGAATAGCCGGTGGAGGATGTATGCGCGCAAGTTGGCCAGTGTTGCAGGGTGCGCCGTTGAGGTGTGGTGCAGTGAGGCGCCGTCTACAAAGCGTAGACCAAGATTCAGCCTCGTTCATGCGCGCCTGACAGCTGGAAGCAACGACTCACACATCAAGCTGACCGTCCGCAGCACGCATCCAACCCAGTCCGTCCTCTCCTCCCAGCCGCCCTTGCCTGCCTTCCCTTGACTGCCGACCGCCGCGCCCCCGCCTGCGGTGAAGCCCAGCTCCTCGGCGACGTTATCAATCTGGTCGGCCTTGGTGCAGACGATGAAGATGGAGATGCCGTAGGGGTTGAGTGTGAGCGTCCCTGGCCCAAGGGGAAGGACTTCGGAGGATGAATGGATGAAGCGCGAAGGTGATGGGGGTGGTGGAGGGAGTGATGTCGAGGGTTTTGTCGGCGACGCGTTGAGTGCTGCTGGCGAAGGTGTGGGAGCTGCGGGCTCGGTGTAGTGCTGCAAGAAGGCTTGCACTATCAAGATCGGGACAAACGAAGTGTGAGTCTTGTGGTGAACGGTCATGTGGTGAATGGTCACCAGCAGCAAAAGGGGGGGACGTACGCTTCTCTCGCAGCTCGTCCGCAACGCGCTCGCCGCCCATCTCCTTCCCGAATTCGTCGACCCACTCGAGCGCGCTCACGAGGTCCTCCATCATCCGCCCAGGCCTCGTCCAGTCGAGCGCGATCAAGACGGCCGTGTCCCGCAGCACGTCGGCGCGCGCGTCGAGCTCCTCGGCTGCGCTGCGCTTGGCCTTGTCCTTGCCATAGGAAGTGGAGCCGCCGGCGGACGACGAGGCTTCTGGAGGAGAGAGGACGAGCGGAACGAGCTGGAGGTGCGACGAATGCGACGACGGAGGCACATAGACGGACAGCGGAGGCAAGGTCTCTGCAGTCACGCCGAGCAACGGCAGATGAGCTTGGATCCTCGACAGCATGAGTTGCCCATAGCAAGCACACCTTCATCCCCTTCCTCCCGCACGTCAAACCAGGTGTAGCCCAAAGCAAGATCTGTCCGTCCAGGCGCCTTCTTAAGCTGGAGCGGTAGCGGTATCGGCTTGACTGCACGTGATGGGCGCGTTCGAGCGCGAGGCGAGGAAGCACAGCAGGACAACACACGGCCGTCAGCTCCTGCCGCCAACTCGTATCACACCCCTTTCAGTACGTACTCAGGCCACTCGCTCGGCTACCCTTGCCCGCCTTGACGAGGCCCTCGACGAGCGTCGTCTTGCCCACACCCGGCTCGCCGAGGACGACGAGGTTCTTGCGCCGCTGGCCGGCATGCGACCGGGCGACGCTGTTGAGGATCGATGACCAGAGGTTCTCCTGCGGCGCACCGGGCACAGCTGCGGAGGTCGATGCCGGAGAGAAGGCGGCCATCTGCGAGCAAGCTTGGGGGAAGGTGAGGACACGGTTGGGGGAGGAAACACGAGGCCTGCGCGCTCGTCCTCGCTGTGCACGCGAGGTCGAGACGATCTCCCCGACAGCCACTCGCCAGACCTCGATTTCTCGCCAGCATCCCCTCCCCATACTCTGCAGCCGCACAACGCCATCATGTCGGACAAGGAGACAACACCAGCACCCGAAGGAACCTCTCCGAGAAACCCCTCCCCTGCGCCGGGCGACACCAGCCCACCTCCTCCAGACGCAGCCGCGTCGGTAGCACCGACACCGTCCTCAGCACCACCGCTTGTCGCCAAGCCGCCAGCAGCGACTGTGGAGGACGCATCAGATTCGGAGGATGACCAGCCCGTGACAAAGGTGGACAAGGGGAAGGGCAAGGAGGGTGCAAAGGCGAGCGATGCGCCGGCTGCTGCCGCTGTCCCTCCGCACGACTGGCAGGCGGTTTGGAGTCCGGCACAGAATGGTGCGCCTCGTCAATCCCCCTCCTGATGGTGATGCTGACGCCTGCGACCTCAATTGTAGCGTACTACTTCTACAACACCAAGGTTCGCTGCCTGGTCCATACTTGTCGCTGCGATGCTGCCGGGACCCTGACGTCAACGCTGGACATCCTTGCAGACGATGGAAACGACGTGGACGAACCCGCTCGCATCCGCTACTGCAACTGCAGCTACAGCGGAGACGTCGGCGTCCGGAGGCGAGTCGCCGCCCTGGGATCCATCTGCGGAGACGCTCCCAACTGCGTCGGCTGCCACTGCGCCTGCGCACGCAGCAGCATCAGCATACCCTCCGGGCGCATTTTCGTATGGTCAGGCGTCCGGCAGCGCAGGCGCTTCGTATGACGCGCAAGCTGCATACGACGCAAGCATGTCGGCTGGCGGCATCGACCCAGCGCTGCAGCACCTCCTTCCGCAGTCCTACAATCCGCTCAACCCGTCCTCTTCCACGAGCTATGCCGCCCAGGCGCGCTTCAACACCAAGACGGGCAAGTACGAGGCTGACCCGAACCGCGCGCCGGAGCACCTGAGCGACTACTCGCGCATGCAGCGCCAGAACCAAGCGTTCTTCGACCAGGCAGCGTGGGAGAGACAACGGGAGGCCGACTTTCTGCGAGAGCAGGCGGAGGGTTCGAAGCGCAAGCGAGCAACGCGCGAAGAGGTGGTACGTCCGTGCGAGCGCGCGCCGCCAAGGAAGTTGCGCTAATGCACGTCTCGCGCTCGACCAGGCCGCCTTCAAGGCCAAGAAGGAGGCGAAGCGCAAGAAGAACAACGCCTGGTTGCGCAGCTGAACATCGTTCGGTCCTCGCTAGCTCCCTCGGGTCACACGCCCAGCTGCATCACCGGGATCTGTAGCACTTGACGCACACTTCGATTCGATGGGCAGCTGCGGATCATGGTGATGAGGGAAGGGAGGGGTTGAGAACTCTCCCGGGCGCCCTTTACTGCATCTCTATCCCTTGCCTGTCAGTAGCCCGTCGTAGTTCTCTCATTATGACCGTCAACCCTGTCCAGCCTTCCGCACCTCCAGAGAAGGACATTGTGTTGCGAGGGGATGCGGTTGATATCTGAATTGAGTTTCAAGAATGCTGGCCCGCCTCCGGCGTCAAGACGAGGCGACATCTCCCCCTCCGCACCTCCGACCCCTTCACCCTCCCCTCCCGCCCTCCCAACAATGTCCTTCGCCACGCGCACGCTCCGCCCCGTCGCCAGGCAGCTCGCCCAGGCCGGCCCTGCCCCGGTTCAGGTCCGAAACATGGCCACGCTGCGTGAGATCGAGATGCGGTGCGTGCGCCTTCCTCTTTGCTCGAAGGCTGCTGCTTGCTGCTCGCCAAAGGTCAAAGCCACCTGGCTCGCCGCCCTCAACCGCGAGCCGCTTCAGCATGAGCGTGTATGCTACCTGGGCACTGTGCTGATAGGTTGCAACTTGTTCTGCTCCGCTCCAGCCTCAAGTCGGTCCGCAACATCGAGAAGATCACCAACGTGAGTCGCTACTTCGGCTCGTCAAAACCGATGCGGCGGCAAGGCAGCTTGCGTCACTCAAGGCGAAAGCTGCCGAGTGCAGCAACTAGCAGCAACGGAGAGGGCTTGGGAGCGTGCTCGAGGGAAACAGCAGGCGTGCATGGGGAGCAGGCCGGTCCGTGGAGGAGGCACGGCGTCGAGCAGCACAGTCCGACCTCCTCCGAGGCGCACTGCTGGTACGACGCCCGCCGTCCTCCGCCCGCCCACTCGCCACCATCCTCCAGCTGCCCCCATGCAGCATCGGACTGTCGTGTTGTCAGCGCGTGACGTGTGGACAAGGGCGGCGCTGACGAGTTTGCACTCTTTGCTCCTGTGCTCCTGTGGGTTGGTTTCGGGCGGTGGAACGCGCGCGATGAGGGCACTCGCAGTCGATGAAGGTCATCGCTTCCACCCGTCTGGCCAAGGCCCAGAGGGCCATGACTGTTGCCCAGGCTTACGGCCACGCCAACAACGGTCCGTCCTACTGGCCCTTCGTTGGTGTTGCCGGCGCGTCGTGCTGAAGGTGTCTTGCGCCACCCCTTCGCCCCTCCGTCCGCTTGCGCGCGCTTCACACTTGACTGACAGAGGTCTTCAACAACGCCGAGGCGAAGTCGGAGGGCGGCAAGGTCCTTATCGTCTCGATCTCGTCCGACTCGGGTCTCTGCGGTGGTATCCACTCGTCCATCACCAAGGCGACCAAGAACGCCGTCAAGGAGACGCCCGACGCGTCCATCGTCGTCCTTGGTGACCGCCCCAAGGCGCAGATCTCGAGGACCATGGCCGACAAGATTGAGCTCTCTTTCTCGGCCGTCGGCAAGAGCATCCCCACCTTCTCGACCGCTTCGCTCATCGCCGACGAGATCCTCGCGTCCGGCGTCGAGTTCGACGAGGTGCGCTCACAGCCCTTAGCTGCGCACCCCAAGTCAGAGGTGCTGACATAGACTCCTTGCAGATCCACATCATCTACAACAAGTTCGTCTCTGCCATCGCCTACGAGGCCCAGACGATCGTCATCCCCACGCAGAAGGCTCTCCTTGCCGGCGGTGCGTCTCTCCCTTCATTTGCGACAGCGTTGTATGCTGACTTTGTCAATCTACCATCCCGCTGGTGCCTCCTGATCATGACCCACAGCCGGCTTCTCCAAGTACGAGCTTGAGGAGGACGTCACCAAGGATCTCATCGAGTTCGCCCTTGCCAACGGTGTTTACGCTGCGCTCGTCGAGGGCCACGCCGCCGAGATCTCGGCACGACGAACGGCCATGGAGAACGCCTCCAAGGTGCGTTCTCTTCGCGCCGTCCCTAAGCGCCCGTGCCTTGCCGGGTGCCCAGAGCTCAGGGCTCGACTGCGCGCCACCTGCTGACCCTCTGTCCCCTGCCTCTCAACTGCAGAACGCCAAGGAGATGATGGGCTCGCTGCAGATGCAGTACAACCGTGGACGACAGGCCGTTATTACCAACGAGCTGTGCGTCCATTTCGTTGTGCTTGTCCGCCCGTATCGCGGTGTCGCTGACCACATCTTGCCATGCTCTTCCTCTTCACAGCATCGACGTGCGCCCCGCTGCTCTGCCGTTCGCTTTCGCGCCGCTCTGTACTGACTCACGGTGTCTACGCTTCTCCCCTCGCAGATCATCACCGGTGCCTCGGCCCTCTAAGCGTCTTCCGTCCCACCATCGGACTTCGCTTGAGTGCAGGAGGAGCAAGGAGGGAGGGAGCGGTCGGGACGGGCGGCCGACGCAATGCGCGCGCGGGAGCTCGTCCAAGAGCGACAGGGCTTCGCGTGTAGGGGATGAGCAATGCACATATCATTCTGACCAGGCGTGCAGGTGCAGGGCATTCGAAGGGACGGCGTGCGGGTGCAGGGTTCATGAGCGGGCGGACGAGCGCGTTAATGCCATCGGGCGGCTTACAACGCCATAAGGGTAGGTTGGTGGGAGGAGCACACCCTTATCGGTGTGCACCGGCGGAAGGGTCCGGGGCTCTTCGGCGGAACACGGCTCCTCGCGACAGACGTACTCCAGGTCATGCTTCCAGCTCTCAGCCGAGGGACCGCAGAGTGCTTGTTCGGCGCAATGCAGTTCTGGGCGCGAGCCCAGGGCCAGTCGGTTGCATCGCGTCATGGCGCGATGCGCGGGCTGCTTACCGTTTCGCGACAAAATGAGGACCACCCGAATACCACGCCGGTGAAGCAGTGCCAGCAAGTGCAGTAGGGCATGCAGCCGCGACAACTCCGCCCTGGCACGAGCAGGCATCTCGATCGCGTTGGTCATCTCATCCCCCCCCCCCCCCCCCCCCCCCCCCCCCCCCCCCCCCCCCCCACCAAAAAGAACGCAGTCGTAGACAGAGGAAGTAAACAAGGTCCTGCCACGACGGCCTCTGGGTTTGTCTGTTAGCTTTGGC
>MVAM01000185.1:0-33863 GCA_014825675.1 Cystofilobasidium ferigula
GCGCGACGGGACGTCTCCCGCACAACGCACCCCGACTGGCCCCCGGTCACACTAGCTCGCGTGCGCGAAGTGAGGGACAGTGAGAAGGAGGCCACAATGGATGTCGAGGGAGGCAGTAGGACGGCGAAGTGAGGGGGGACAGTAGGATGGACCGCGATGGTATAACTCGGCAGCATGGTTGGTGGGCGGCGACAGAGGGCGAGAGGGGACGAGACAGACAGGTCGAAGGGACAAGCAAAGACGGTAACAGGCGTGATGTTGATGCTTCTGGTTGCTGGGAAGCAAGGCATGCGCAGGGCGTCTAGTGACTGCGGGGAGGGATCGCGAGCGCAAAATAAGTCAGCAGGCTACAGGGAAGAAAGACAAGCGGACACAGACGCACGAGCGCAGCGCAGGCGAGGAGGCCATCGCTTTGAGGCCGGAAGCGCCGTGAAGGCGGGCAGGCGCAGAAAAGTTGCGCAGCTGGATGTTGGGCAGCGAGCTGATGGCGCGCGAAGAGAACGTGTCAGCCGAAGGCAGGCGAAACGCAGCGCGGGGAGAATGGACGCACCCGTTGATGCCAAGCGCGCGGTTCAGGTAAGGGTCGTTGACCACCGGCGTGGGTGTACGAGGGCCGCAGGACGAGCCGTACGTCCTGAAGGACGAGGAGACGCTGAGGGCAGGCGAGGACGCAGGGAGGTGCTCATCGGGCGTGACGTCGAGGCCCTCGACCTGCTGAAGGAAGCCGGCGAAGGGACCGTCGGACGCCAGGAAATGAGTGCCGGCGACGTCACGGTCGCTGCAGAAGAGGCAGCAGGGGGATCAGCATAGGGCACAGAACGAACGATAGTATGCGAACTCACTGGTTATCGAAGAGAACGACAGAGGATGGCTTGTTCGCTGATTGAATGGCCTTCTTGAGCGAGGAGCATAGGGACTGAATAGGCGCGGCAATGGACTGTGGACACATGCACTCGATTCAGCCTCGTTCACCGAGGACGAAGGGCAGGACGACGACGAACCTTGAGGGACGTCCTGGGATGGACAGACTGAACACGCTTGCGCTTGGCGACCGGCTTGGCCTTCCGCTCAGCAGCGGGGGCGCAGGCGCGGAACCTCTCGTTGGGCGAAGAGATGGTCGCAATGATGTCGGCGAACCGAACGAAGCCGTCGAAGCGGGCGTCGGAGGAAACGACCTTTGCGCCCGAGAAGTGATCGTCGCTGCAGGCGAAGGGTGGCAGGTCAGCGAGGGCCGCCAGGCAATGACTGTTGAAGCGGACATACCCGTCATGGACGACAGCGGCCTGTTCCCGGACGTGCTCCGCGGGATTCTTGCCCGACCTGACAGAGATGGCGGCGTGCTGTGGGGCGAGCAAGGGGCAACCTCAGCAGCGAAAAAGGGCCAGCGGATGGAGACAGAGACGTACCTCGACCCTGGCTATCGGCGCGGAAGTCTCAGGCTGGATATCTGCGTGCCACTTCTGCCAGCGAGCATCACGTTTCGCGTTCTTGGCTTCGACCTTCTTGACCCAGGCCCGACGAGTTTTGGCGGCAGCGGCGACCCTCACCATGTCGCCAAGCTCGACGACCCGCGCCTGCAAGAGCAACAGAGCAAGAGCACGTCAGCGGAAGGAAAGGACAAGAGTCAAGCGGGAAGCAGACATACAGGTGCAGGAGCGCGCATGGCGTCGGTCGTCCTGACCTCCTGCTCGAGGAGACCGATGACCCTGTTGAGGGGCAGGTCCACAAGGTTCTCGCGTTCGAGGCCCGTCAGGTGCAAGAGCTTGTGGAAGGCCGGGCTGAAGACCTTGTTCACCGGCAGCGGCTCGTCCGCAGCGGACTTGAGGATCGGCTCGACTTGCCAGCTGGGCATGGCAGCGAATTCTGCGAGCTCGATGCCCCGGGCGAGCGCAATTGCGAGGGAGCCATCGTCGAGCGAGGCGGGGACGGCGGAGGGGTGCAGGTCGCACGAAGGACTGGCCTTGATGGGCATTGCAGACGAGGCGGGCGTAGAGGCCGACGACGACGACGACGGAGAGGAGGCGAGCGAGTCGACGGCGGTAGTCGAGAACGACCTCTCGAGGCTACGCTCGACCGCCTCAGCTGTCGACTTGAAATCAGAGATGGGAAGGACATCGAGCACTGGGTCGAACTCGGAGCTGTCCGAGTAGGCCGACGCGAGAGAGGTCACCGAGTCGGACGAAGGGAGAGGAGCGTTGTGGTTGACGATCGGGACGTCCTCGGCGACGACGGCTTTGTCGACCTCAGAGCCGTGCGAGAAGACGGACGCTATCGACGCCATGGAATCGACCGAGGGGAGCGCGTCGGACGAGGGCGAGGCGGGGATGGCGACATGGCGGGAGGTGGAGTCAACCCACCAGGCTCGCTCGTCGCTAGCCTTCTTGAAGTGGTCCGAGGCCCGGGCAGCGATGCGCTCGACAGCAGGGACCTGAAGGCGCAGTGGTGAGGGACAATATCAATCGACTGTACGCAGGAGAGGAGAAGCACGAAGGAAGGGCGCACCTGAAGGTGTCCGAGGCCGAACTGCCAGGCGGCCGAGAACGGGCCAGGCGTGAAATCCATGATGTGCGCCAGAAGAGCACACTCGTTCTCACCATCGATGTCGTCGGCCTCGTCGTTCACGGCGGAAAAAGCGGCGGCCGGCACGACGGTGGAGTCGGACGCGACCGACGAGCGGGCGAAGCCGAGAGCGAGAGCGTCGAGCGAGCTCGCGCTTTTGAAGGTGCGGTAGGCGTGGAAAGCCATCGTGGAATAAAGTAAGAATGTGCTGAAGGGCAGGAAAGCGCGTAGGCCCTGGAGGAGAGAGAAGACGCGAAGCGTCAGTCGCGTGCCGGAAGTAAACAGCGCTGGAAACAGCACAGAGCATAGACGAAAGACTCACGGAGGAGGCTACGCCGGAACTGCAGGCATTCCCGTGGTCGCGAGGTGAGGAGCAAAGATGAAGAAGGGAAGAAGAGGGATGTGGTTCAGCAGGAGGCTGATGAGGCGGCATGAAGCAAAAGATTGGCCGGGCGCGGGACAATGTTGAAGGACTCACAAAGAGGGACCTAAGCAGGCAAGGGAGCGGACTCCTAGGCTGCAGAGAAGGAAGAAGGGATGATGTCTGCTAGAGCGTCAGGCACTCAGGTGAGATATGACGGGTGCCAGAAGAGAGGAAAGGGCAGGCGAGCAGATGCGGACGCGGACGCACGGGTACGGGTGAGGCGAGGGAACAGGGCGCACAGGAGCGTGTAGGGCAGGGTGAACGAGGGTGCGGTGAAGCTAGTGTGGGGTGGAAGGGAGTGGGAGGGTGTCTCGGTACGGGGCGACTGAGTGAGGCGCAGGGTCGAGTTGCGATGAGGAGGTCGGGATGTCGTTGGGGGCCGGGAAGCAGGGACGGCTGAAAGGCTGCCCTTTATGCGATTGGCCGAATCCGCTGGGAGGACCTTGGAAAGGGCACTGTTGGGCGACGTCAACCCCGCCGCTTGGCCATGTCATGATAACACTGCCGCATCCGAAAGACCGTCAGCCCGTCTGCGAGCACGCCAATCAATCGAGCGAGCAGTCGTGCGCAATTTGAGCCGGCCAGGAACAGGAGGCGCAATGGAGAGACCAGGATTCCGGGACCGGCCCAGGGCGGGCGCACGTCCCTCTTCACGCGGCCGCACCGGACGCCGCTGCCAGCAGTGCCTGCGTACAAACAAGCGAGCGAGCTTGTCTGCTTGACGGTGACCATGACCGACCTCGACTTGCTGACCGACGAGCCGACGGACCTGAGGAAAGAAGACGGGTGCAGCAGGACGACGCACACCCCGGCCCCGCCCTGCCAGCCACCGCACTGCCCGCCTCTGCTCCATCAGCGCCGCACAGATCGCAGCGTCCTCCATCCTCCCCACCCATCCCACCTTGGTCCACCAGCAGCGTCAAAGGTCGTCAGCGGTGGGCTCAGGTGCAGTGCGCCTGTACGGTCGGCCGGTCCTCCTGCCCGGCGCGCGCAGGGTCAGCCCAGCGTCGACCCAAGCCGTCAAGCTAGCGACTAGTCCGGAGGTCGTCGTGCGGCCGTCCGGGCTCGCACCTGTAGACCGCGCGCTCGGTTGGACCGTGCAAGCGCCAAAGGAGGATCAGGCTGATGCGCGTCTTGTACCGACGACGTCCTGCTCACCTGCGCGACGCATGCAGTCGCCCCAAGAACTCCGACAGGGCGTGCCTGGCTCGTCGAGGAACTCCCCTCCCCCGGCCCCGCTCCCCCTCTCCCTCGGCCAGGCTAGCCCAGAACCCAGTCCCACCCCGCAGTCGCGACGTCGGACAACATCTGGTCGTTGAAGCGCGTCTGCGAGGAAGGGCGACGGATCAGGTAGCCGGCTGAGGGCGTGTGCCAGGCTCGCACGCAGGTCGACCTCGACGCCCACTGCGTTTCTGCGTCGTCGCTAGTCGCACACACGCAGGTCTTCGACTGACGGTCAGCCCGGATGATGGAGAGAAGGGGCAGCTGGATGGCGATGTGAGAGGAGGAGGGGTCATGGTGGTTCGGGTGAGCTGGGCGGCCTGCCTCCTCGCGTCGTTCTTCAACTGGGAAGAAGACGGCGCGCACGCTAACTCAACCTCGACGCTTCTTTTGCTGTCTGCTGATCTTGAGAATGCTCATAGGTCAGACTGACCGGGGCCGGGAGCTGGAAAATGCAGACGTGGGCCTCGTAGGAAGATGGTGGGCGTGATCGACGGGCGGACGCGGGCGGGGACCGGTGAGCTGCGCGGGTTGCAACATTCACCCGCTTGATCCTCTTTTCCCTTTCTTTTACCAGGCGCGAAGCTACACGCTGCTGAGACCTCCCAGTCAGCGCTCGCTGCGAATGTCTGAAAGCATCTGCTCCACGTCGGGTTAAGGGCGACTCCGTCTTGTTTCGTCCACGTTCACCTGCTGCGCGGCGCGCGCGCGTGCCATCGCGGACGAGCTCGCTTTGGACCTTCCTCCGTACTTTGAGCTGCCCGCTGTCACGGGGCTCTGAGGGCTGCTGCAAAACGGCACCTGCTCACAAAACGTTAACGAGAAGCGGACGCGGCATGTCATCCACCCCTTCCCCCTTCCTCCCTCCCCTCTCAAGCGCCCACCTAGTCAACCAGCCAACGCCCCGCGCCTACTTCTTCGCCGGCCCCCTGCTCGCCTCCTTGAACACGAGCGGGACTTTGAGCGCCGCCCGCTTCGCGCCCTTCGCCTGGGTCACAGACAGGCCGAGCGCGTCGCGCTCCGCGGCCGACATGACGTCGATCACGCAGCCGACGCCCTGGAGGAGCGCGGTGACCCTGCGGGCGGAGGGCGCACGCACGAGCGTGTCAGCAGCGACTTCAAGTGGGCGACGAGACGGCAACGGAGGAGGGACAAAGGCAGGGGAAAGGGACGCACTTGGGCGTGGCCATGCTCATGTCGGACGCCAGCGCCGACGCGTCGAGCAGGTAGTTCTCAACCATCAGCGAGAGCACACACATGTACGACAACATCTTGGTCTGCATGTTGGGCGTGATCTTTGCCCTGTGGATGCGAGCGACGGCACACAGAGGACCAGGGGCGACATGGTCAGCCCTCGAGCAAGAGGCGGAAAAGGAGGGGCGGAGAAGGACGCACTTGGACGTCCCCCGCGTCGCCTCGGTGAACTTCTCCTGCAGGTCGAGCAGCACGGCCCGGGGCAGGCCCTTGAACTTCTTCATGAGGCCACCGATGTCGCCGAGCGCGTCTGGTTTAGACTTGAGCAGCGCGCGCATAACGCAGATGTAGATGAGGCAGCGGCTGACGGCAGCGAGCGGTGACGGCGGGGGGGGGGGGGGGGGGGCAGCACGAAGCGAGGAGAGAGCTGAACGAAGCAGCATGTTCAGGTAGAAGGCTGTGAGCGGTCGACGCACATTTTCTCCTTGTTCGGCTTGTCCGACCGGCAAATCTCGTTCAGCCGCTTGTTGACCCAGCCCGAGTGCCTGTGGGCAAGCAGCGCAACGCGCTCCTCGTCCGACGGCGCGTCGATCAGCTGCTTGACGTAGAACTTGAGCGACGTCGTCGCGGCCGGCGCGATGATGTCGGCTAGCGAGTAGGCGTCGGCGGGCGTCTGGGCGAGCATGTTGGGCGGCGGGATCGGGCGCGAGCTGTCGTTGAGCGTCTTAATCTCCTCTACAGGTGAGAACGCAGGCACGGTGGGGATTGAGGTTGGACGTCAGCGCTGCGGATTCAAAAGAAAGGGGGAAGAGGGCTGAAGCGCTGCGCGCGCTGGACGGGAAGACGCACGCTTCGTCGGCAACACGAGCCCACCGTCCTCGATACCCTCCTGCATGAGCTCTCGCACGCCCTCCATCCCGTCGACATCCACCTTGTTCCGCTCAGCCGTCTTGATCTGGCTCTTTGCCTTTCGCGTTCCGAACGCCTCGCCGAGCTTGTTGCGGGCCTCCATGTTGGTCTGCTGGGCCGGCCGGAGCGGCGTGTTGCTCACCGCCTTGAGCCGCTTGACCGTGTGCGACATCAGGTACGTTGGCGCGGGCACGAGCGTGACGGTCGACGAGGACGGGTCGTGCAGCGCGAGCATGTACCTGCGCAGCGGGCCGCGGCAGGGAGGAGGGGAGCAGGGCCTTGTGTCAGTCGCTCAGCTTCATACAGACGGCCCTGCTCTACAGCGGGGCCGGTAGGGAGGGGGACGCACCGGCAGGCATACCCGCCCTTCTCGTCCTCGCCGCCGACGAGCTGGTCCCTGTTCTGGCTGAAGAACTCGACGCCCTTGGTCTCGCCCGCGAGCAGCGTCGGCTGGTCCTCGAGCGGGAGCGCCGTCTTGGCCTGCTTGGAGCGGTAGAGCGTGAACGGGGTCGCTGGCGGGGGTGCGAAGGACGGGAAGTGGGCTGCGAGCGGACGGGGGAAGCAGCATCGAGGTCGTCAGCTCCGGGGGCGTTCCAAGCGGACGAAAGCGGCGGGCTCACCGAGGACGGGTCCGGCCTCGGCAGAGTCTGCAAGCGCGACGTCGAGCTTGCGCTTGGAGGAGGACGCTTGTGCGCTCGTGCTGGCGTGCTGCGACATGGCTGCTGAAGGCGTTGCTGGAGGGCTGGGAAGCAGGGCCAGGTCGTCGTCGTCGTCGATTCGAATTTTGGGCTGAGTTGCGCCGGAGAGAGGCGATCGTCCGCGGTGGTGAAGGACCAGACGACGACAGCAACGACGTCGCAGCCGTCCGTCCCCTTGGCACAAGGACCATCCCAGGTGCGTCCGTGGCAACCAGCAGGGTGCCGCCCCGGCTGATCCAAGCCCCACTCTGTTCGCGGCCGTCGCTGCCAGTTGCAGTGCCTGCTGCCCTCGTCGCGCGTCCTTTCCCCCCGCGCGCGCGTGTGCTCTGACCGCCGGACCTTTGGCTCGACCGGCCGACGCATCTGCCCGTCCCTCCTGCCGACCCTCTGAACTCCATCAAACTTCCTCCTCGCCATGTCCGAGCCGCCCAAGCTCGAACCCTCGGCCTCGCCTGTCCCCACCGACGCCCCCGCGCCGGCGTTCAAGCCCAACCGGGCGTCACAGACGGCCAAGGACTGCGCGCTCGCGGACGCGGCTGCGTTCAAGACGTTCTCCGTCCTCAAGGGGAGCACGCACACGCCCAATTCGCTCGGGCGGAGCTGGCAGGAGGTCGACTCGATGGTGTGCGACTGCTCGTACGAGCACGGTGCGTCCTGACGCGTCCATCAGCCAAGGGACGGGTAGGGAATGATGGCAGGCGAGAACGCGCCGCCACACCTCCCCCCCCCCCCTCCCCTTGCCCTCGCTTCATCACGTCCTGACTCTCTCCCGTTCTGCCCGTTGCGCAACTACGCACCCGCTCACAGGCTCGGACGACCCGCATCGGGCCTGTGGTGAGACGTCTGACTGTATCAACCGGCTCACGCAGGTTGAGTGCCTCGAGAGCGAGTGCCGGTGCGGCGCTTACTGCCGCAACCAGCGGTGCGTCCGGTCCTCCTTCGCTTGAACTTCCCTCTATAGTCAGCGTAGGGTGGAAGGGACGCTTGCCAAACAAGTAAATGCCGAGGGCGCACAGCGACCCTCACCTGGGTGCGCTGCGAGGAAGGATGCGCTCCCGCTTTCCAGCTCCGGCTCGACCAGCACGCACCGGCCGGCTACCCGCCCTTCCACGTTGTTTTCCTCTCCTCGCCCTCCGCGTCTCCCCATCCTGTTTACGAGCAGCGCTGACGGGGCTTACCGTCGCGCTCAGGTTCACGAAGCGCCAGTACGCAAACATCGAGGTGATCCAGACGGAGCGCAAGGGGTACGGACTCCGCGCGGGCGAGCCAATAGCAGCGTGCGTCACTCTCCCGACTCGCTCCCTTCCCTTGCGCGCGCCAGACTGCCTCTCGAATCGGCGCTTCTGCCACGTCGAGCTCGACCACGCGCGTGCCACGGAGTTTGGTGTGCTTCGCGTCCGCGAGCTGATCCGCCGCCCTTCCGCGCGGCTACAGCGACACCTTCATCTACGAGTATGTCGGCGAGGTCGTCGAGAAGAAGGCGTTCCTCGACCGTATGCAGAAGTACGCCGAGGAGGGCATCCGGCACTTTTACTTCATGGAGCTCCAGAAGGATGAGGTGAGTCCTCCCTCTGCCTCCCTCTCCAGCAAGCCCTTCTAAAAATCCGGCGCTAACCGTGCGGCGGTGGACGCGGCGGCAGTACATCGATGCGACGCGCAAGGGCGGCATCGGCCGGTTCGCCAACCACTCGTGCAACCCCAACTGCTACGTCGCCAAGTGGGTCGTGGGCAAGCGCATGCGGATGGGCATCTTTGCCAAGCGCGACGTCGAGAAGGGCGAGGAGCTCACGTTCAACTACAACGTTGACCGCTATGGGTGCGTCGTCTTTAACTTCCTCAACATCCGTGCTCCCGCCTGGCTGACGCCCTCCGGACGCCTTGCCTTTATTGGGGCTTGCGGACGAACAGACACGACGCGCAGCCGTGTTACTGCGACGAGCCAAACTGCGTCGGCTCGATCGGCGGCAAGACACAGACGGACGTCGGCGGGCTCGACGACCTGTACCTCGACGCGCTCGGCATCACGGCCGAGGTTGAGAGCAAGGGCCTGAAGGGCAGCAAGCGGCGCAAGGCGATGAAGCTCGGCGAGGACTACATGGTGCGGCTCGCACACTTCCCATTTTTTTTTTGAATTGCGGATTAAGGCTGACCTCTGCTTCGTTACGCGCGCGCGCCAGCCAACAATCACACCCATCACCGAGTTGGAGGTGCCGAAGGTCGTCGCTGCCGTCCGCCAAGCGACGTCAAACCGTCCGGTCTTGTGCATCCTCCTGCAGCGCATGAAGGTCCGTTTGTTTCTCCTGCGTCTTCTCATGCTCCGCTCGTGCGCAGGAGCTGAACTTGTTGTGGTTGCAGATGACGGCGGATCCGACGGTTCTGCGGCGCATCATGCACCTGCACGGCTTCGGCATGATGAGCACGGTGCTGAAGGAGTTTGCAGACGACCGCGAGGTCCTACAGCATGTGCGTTTCCTTCTCTTTCACCCGCTTCTTGCGTGGCGGCACGCTGACAAGGCAGGCTGCGTGATATGCGAAACAAAGGTGCTCGAGGTCATGCTTGTCTGGCCGCTGCAGAACCGCAACAAGGTTGAGGACTCGGGCATCCGCCAACCTGTGACCGAGTGCATAGAGGGCGAGACGGCGGACGAGCAGCTGAAGGCGACGGGTGCCGAGGTGCGTCCTGCGCGTCATACCCTTGCCCCGCGTTCGGCGTGCTGACGGACGGTCTTGGACAACCCCGTACGCACAGCTGCTGGCGAAGTGGGAGGCGCTCCCGACTGCGTACCGCATCCGGCGGCTCGAGAAGGTGCAGATCCCGGACGCGGAGGACGACGAGGTCTCGCCCGGCGCCGGCGGCGGGCCGTCGACCTCCGCCGCAGCGGCAGTCGCCGCAGCTGCAACATCAGCGGCGGCCGCGTACATCACGGCGACGTACGGCGGCCGGCAGGCGCCCGAGGTCAAGCCGGTGGAGCAGCTGTTCAAAGTCGGCGGCGGGCGCGAGTTCGTCAGGCCAGAAGCGGCGCCGGTCGACCCGCGCCGGTCGAGCGTGTACGCGCTCCAGGTCCTCCAGGGCCTTCAGCAGCAACAGCAGCAGCAGTACCAGCAGCAGTCTCAGACGCAGACGCCGCCCCATCCGCAGGCGCCCGCCGCGCCCAAGAAGGAGATCGGCGACATCCTGGCCGAGGCGTTGCTCGCGCGCCAGGAGGCCGAGCGCAAGGCGGCAGAGAAGGCCGTACAGGAGGCGGCACGGCTTGCCGAGGAGGAGGCCGCCGAGCGTGAGCGCCTCAGGCTCAACAAGGGCAAGGCGCGCGAGAAGAAGCGCAAACGCCAGCAGCAGCCGGGCGCGGGCGGAAAGCTCGAGCCGAAAGGCAACGAGGCGCACAAGGAGAAACGACTGCTCGGGCTCGTCGGCGAGGTTGTTGTCAAGTCTATGTCCAAGTACAAGGACCAGATGGACCACGGCAAGTTCAAGGAGTACGCCAAGCAGGTACGTCGCTTCTCCGCCGCACGATACTGTGTACTGGAAGCAGAGCGCTGACTGCTGCTGCTGTGTCCTCTTGCAGTGCGCGCAGCTGATCGTCGCCAAGGAGAAAAAGTCAGCGTCCTTCATCACCGTCTCGCAGGTGCCGCCGCTATCGGACGAGAAGAAGGCCAAGATCAAAAAGTTCACAAAGGAGTTCACCCATCGCGTGCTCAAGAAGCTCAAGAAGGCGGCCGCGGCCGCTGCTGCGGCGCAGGCGGGCGGGGGCGGCGCGAAGGACGGAGGAGGAGACGAGGAGTCGATGTCGAGGGAGATCGCGGCGGAGATGGCTGCGGACGATCCCGACGACGACGAGGACGATGGCGACTACGGGGACGGGGGAGACGACTTGGAGGGCGAGGCAGAGGGCAGCGGGACGGCGGGCGAGCCGGAAGGCACGCCGGCAAAGGTCAGCAGGGTCGACGGGGTGCTCGCGAGCTGATGAACGCTTGCGGCGGCAATGCGTGGGGTGGCGATGCTTTCATGTCTGTTGTTTCTCGCTACCGCATCGATGCAAGGCACGCTCAAGGCGAAAAGTCGTGAGAGGTGTCATTGCCATTCCGTCCAGCAGCGTCCGCCACCCCCTCAGGCCGTCTTGGCCGAGTACTTGTGGACGCATTCAAGGTACCAGCGCATGTCCTCCGGGTCCACCCCGGGCGTGATACCGTGGCCGAGGTTAGCGATCCAGCCCTTGGGGCCCTTGCCGTCCCTGCCCTCGAGGAAGCCGGCGCACACGCGCTTGACCTCCGCCTCGATGCCGTCCCGGCCGCCATATAGGCACACCGGGTCGGCGTTGCCCTGAAGCGCGACCTTGCCACCCGTCGCGGCCAGAGCCTCCTGGGGCGACGTGCACCAGTCGATGGCGAGCACGTCGAACGCGTCGGTCGACGCGAGCAGCTTGAGCGACGACGCCGCGCCCTTTGCGAACAGGATGATCGGCGGCGGCGTGATGCCGAGCGCGGTGAGCTTCTCGCGGAAGAGCTTCGAGATCTTGACGAGCGGCGGGTAGGCAAACGTCGCAAAGTGGTACGGCGTGAGCTCGCCGGCCCACGAGTCGAAGATCTGGACGATCTGCGCGCCAGCCTTGACCTGGCCGACGAGGAAGTCGGCGCAGACGACAGCCGTCCGGTCGAGCAGCTCGTGCGCCGCCTCGGGGTACTTGTGCAGCCACGTCTTGCTCTCTTGCCAGGTCTTGGTACCCCCGCCCTCGACCATGTACGCCATGAGCGTCCACGGCGCGCCGCAGAAGCCGATCAGCGGCACCTCGCCCTTGAGCCCGTGCCGCGTCTTGGTGAGCGCCTCAAAGACGTAGCCAAGCGTCTCGTCGACGTTGACGTCCTTGCGCAGGCGCTCGAGGTCGGCTGGCACGCGGATGGGCGCTGGAAGGTGAGGTCCGGGAATCATCTCGACCGTGAGGCCAAGTGCCTGCGGGATGACGAGGCTGCAAAACCGAGCAACCATCGTCAGCATCCGGCAAACGACCTTCATGCGCTGTGCCGAGGGACGTACATGTCGGAGCTGCCAGCAGTGCGCAGGCGAGTGAGGTCAGCGTGCGTTGGATCTAGCAGGAGTCGACGAGCAACGCACAAGATGATGGCGGCGTCGAGCAAGCCGCTGTAGCGCCGGATGGGCTGGAGCGTGATCTCGCTCGCAAGCTCGGGCGACTGGCAGCACTCGAAGAACGAGTGGTCCTTGCGGACGGCCTGGAACTCTGCACGCGGGCAGCGAGGAGAGGAGAGAGGAATGAGCCGCCGTCCTGCAGCTTCACTTGAACGGAGGGACGCACCAGGCAGATAGCGCCCGGCTTGACGCATGACCCATGCCGGTGCGCGCTCGGTCTCCTCGCCTGTGGTCAGGTAAGGCCAGTTACGGGTTGAAAGGAGGAAGCAGCAGCATCGCGAGTTCAGCCCAGTGCTCGAGGACCAGCATCGCCAGCCGCGCCGAGAGACGCACCCTTCGCCGCACGGAGGAGCAGGTCGTTCTTGAGCTCCGGAAAGCCCGTCTGGATTTCGTAGGCAGGCATGGTCCAGAGGTCAGGGTAGGAGGGATGCAGTTGGAAGCCAGCCCATGGCCCTCCTGCTCATCCGCAGGCGTCCGCCGCCGCCCACTTTTCGACTCCGCCGTCGAGTCGAGGTCAGCGTTCCTGGCCGACGACCATCCTTTTTCCTCGCCTCATACTCTTCTAGACCCCCCACCCCGCCCACCATGCCGCCCGGTCCCGCCATGCAGATGCCCGCAGGAGCACCGCCCCAGTCGACCTGGGACAAGCGTCTGTCCCTGCCGCTCGCCTCCGGCTCCACCCTCTGCCCATCCGTCGCTCCGCAGGCTGACCTTGCTGCTCGCGTCGACAGTCAAGATGGGTGCGACGATGGGCGTGAGTTGTCCTCGTGCTCGGGAACGTCATCATGCCTGAGCTGATCTCTTGTTCTTGGCGGCAGACCGTCGTCGGTCTGACCATGGGCTTCATCTTCGGCGGCTTCACCGTGCTCTCGTGCGTCCCTTGCCGTGTCTGAGCCTGTCTTCCTGAGGCTGAATCCTCGGTTCTCGGTCGCAGCGGCCGTTCGGGACCCAAGGGCCCGCTCCACACGCTCTCGACGTACATGCTCTCGTCCGGCGGCACGTTCGGCTTCTTCATGTGCGTTCTTCCGCCCTCCTTCCTGCCGTCCGTCGCTCGCGCTGACCCCCTTGTTTACACGCGGGCACACATAGGGGTGTCGGCTCGGTCGTCCGCGGTGACGGGCGCACGACAAGCATCACGCAGGCATTCAGGGAGGACCGGGCGATGCGCATCCGGATCGCCGGCGCGCGCGAGGGCGCCGACTTCTGGCGGGCGCAGCGGGGCAGCTAAGACGTTGTCACTCGTTTGCCTTTCGCTCTTCTGCGAGAGGAGATACATCAGTGGAGGAGTGGGAAGCGAGAGACGCGCGGGGGGGGCAAGCGCTGCTCGCTGGAGGCTGAGAGGGGGACGCCGGACGGCACGGCGGCTCTGCGATATCGAGCGCGCAGGCCTGTAATTGTATGGCATCACTTCTCTCGCTCCTCGCTATCTGGTCCTTGCGAACGACGTCACCTTACATTCCGTCCTGGTTTGATAGTGTACCTCGGACGGACTCCAGAGGCCGTTGAGGTACAGGCGCGCCGCGTTAATTGCTGCGCGCATGCATTGAATGCTCCGGCGGGTTTGCCTCCTCGGGACACAGCCAAAGGTACGCAATTATGGATTTGGAAACAGGGTCTGATTGTTCAGCTGTATGTTCTCTCTACGGGAGGAGCATGGGGGCTGGGCTGGTCTCGTTCAAATAGAGTACAGTACTAGGTCGGCGTACTTGTAATGCAGCTTACAAGGTCCATGGTAACTTTGTTACCGCTCCACCCGCGGGGAGCTGCTTTCTTTCTCGCTCTGGTGCGCGCGCATCGCCCTGCTGCCGGTCCCTGCTCGATACCCTCCCCTTCCGCCCCCCCCCCCCCCTCGTTGCCACGCAAGAGCATCTCCTCCTCCCCTCTCTCTCTCTCTCTCTCGCACAGGTTCATCTAGCTCCCGTCTCTCGCTCCCTTCCCCCGCCCGCACGATGGACGCCGGTCAACTCCTTGCTCACTCGCTCTCTCCCGGTGCGTCGTCTCCCTGCTTGCATCATGTCCCCCCTCGGCTTCCTGTTTCCATCCCCATCGCTCGCACCCTTCCCTTTCCGGGCTGCCCCGCCTTGAGCTCTCCGTCCACTGCCATCTCGCGCCGGCCTTCTCTCGCGAAACAAGGGCTGACCCGCCGCCCCTGCCGCTTTTCGTCCTGCGTCCGTCAACCGAAATCGATCAACCTGCCTCGCCGCGACCCTTCCCTCTCCTGCCCTTCCTTCAACCCCCTTTTTAGACCAGGCCACGCGACAGGCTGCCGAGCAGCAGCTCGAGAAGGTCGCCAACGAGAACTTCGTGCGTCCAGCTTTCTTGTCGCTCGCCAGCTCGCTCAACCAGTGTTGGAAGGAGGAAGCAAGCAGGCAGCTTTCACGAGGCCTGGCAGGTCTTCATCCAGAGCACCTGAGCTGACTCTCCTACCTTTCGTGCTCCGCCTTCAGACCGGCTACGTCGGTACGCTCATTGAGCAGCTCGCAAGCGAAGGCGTCGACCTCAGCGTGCGAAATGCCGCTGCTCTTGCCATCAAGAACTCTCTCACGGCTCGCGTGCGTCCGCTTTCACCTCTGCCCTGTTCTGCGATCTACCGATCATCTGAGCCTTCTTCCCTTGTACGCACATTGCTGACATCATGTTCTGTCGTTGCTGCTGCAGGACCCTTCCCGGCAAAACGACATCAGCCAACGCTGGCTGAACCTGCCGCCGCAGATCAAGCAGCAGGTCAAGCAGCAGGCGCTCCAGACGCTCGGCTCGCCCGTCGCCCGCGCGGGCGCGTTCGCGGCCCAGGTCGTCGCCGCCATCGCGGCCGTCGACCTGCCCGCGGGCCAGTGGCCGGAGCTCATCGGTTTCCTGCTCCAGTTCGTCCAGGACGAGTCGAACGCTGGGCTGCGGGGATCGAGTCTGCAGGCGATCGGTTTCATCTGCGAGGCGGTCGTGCGTCCTTTGCCCTTTCCTCTCGTACATATCGATCTCGGGAGCTGACCATGATGCCTTTCAATCTCCGAGCAGAAGCCCGAGATCCTCGCGAGCCAGTCGAACGAGATCCTGACGGCTGTCGTCCAAGGCGCGCGCAAGGAGGAGCCCTCGCCCGACGTGCAGAACGCCGCCATCAACGCCCTGTTCAACTCGCTCGAGTTCGTCCGCGACAACTTTGAACGCGAGGGCGAGCGCAACTACATCATGCAGGTCGTTTGCGAGGCGACGCAGAGCCAGAGTATACCCGTCGTTGTTGGCGCCTTCGAGTGCCTGGTCCGCATCATGCAGCTCTACTACGACAAGATGGGCTTCTACATGGAGCAGGCCCTCTTCGGCGTAAGTCCCCTTCGCCTCAATGCTCTTTGGCTCTCGCGCATGGAGATTGACCTTCTTTGTCCTCTCTCAGCTTACCATGGTCGGCATGCGCAACCCGGAGGAGAAGATCGCGCTCCAGGCTATCGAGTTCTGGTCGACGGTCTGCGACGAGGAGATCGAGCTCAACCTCGAGGCGGCCGAGGCGGCCGAGTTCAACGAGTCGCCCGAGCGCGAGTCCAAGAACTTTGCAAAGATCGCGCTGCCGCAGATCTTGCCGGTGCTGCTGCAGCTGCTGACGCAGCAGGAGGAGGACGCCGAGGACGACGAGTGGAACGTCTCGATGGCGGCCTCGACGTGTCTCGCACTGCTTGCGCAGACGGTCGGGGACGACGTCGTCGCCGGAGTCATCCCCTTCGTCGAGGCCAACATCAAGTCGGCCGAGGAGGAGGGCTGGCGCAAGCGCGAGGCCGCCGTCATGGCGTTCGGCTCGATCCTCGACGGACCCGACCCCAAGGTCCTTTCGGGCCTCGTTGCCCAGGCGCTGCCGACGCTCATCGAGATGATGCAGGACCCTAACGAGCACGTCAAGGACACGACGGCGTGGACGCTCGGCCGCGTGTCCGACATCCTCATCGACTGCATCAAGCCCGACGTCCACCTGCCGCCGCTCATCCAGGCCCTCGTCAACGGCCTCGAGGACGGCACGCGCATCGTCGGCAACTGCTGCTGGTCGCTCATGAACCTCGCCGAGCAGCTCGGCACGGGCATGGAGGAGCCCCTGCCCCAGTCGACGCCGCTCTCCCCTTACTACGAGCACATCCTCGGCGCGCTCATGCGCGTCTCGCAGAAGTTTGCCCAGTCGAACGAGGCCAACGCGCGCACGTCCGCGTACGAGGCCATCTCGGCCTACGTCGCCCAGTCGGCGACCGACACGCTGCCGATCGTCTCGCAGGTGACGCTCGAGGTGCTCGCTCGCATGGAGGCCCTGCTCGGCATGCAGAACCAGATCGTCGGCTCGGACGACCGCAACAACTGGAACGAGCTCCAGGGCAACCTGTGCTCGGTCGTCACGTCGATCGTGCGCAAGCTCGGCCGCGAGATCAGGCCCCTCTCGGACCGTATCATGACGGTTCTGCTCTCGCTCTGCGACAGCGCCGGCAAGCAGGCCACCGTTTTCGAGGACGCCCTCCTCGCCATCGGCTCCGTCACCTCGGCCCTCGAGCAGGACTTCCACCCGTACATTGGTGCCTTCCTGCCGTACCTCTCGACGGCGCTTCAGGCCCAGGAGGAGTACCAGCTGTGCGGAATCGCCGTCGGCCTGATCGGCGACATCTGCCGTGCGCTCGGCGAGCAGTCGGCACAGTACTGCAACGACTTTATGACGGCGCTGCTCAAGAACCTTCAGAGCGACACGCTCAACCGCAGCGTCAAGCCGCCGATTCTGTCGGCCTTTGGCGACATTGCGCTCGCCATCGGCCCGGCCTTCCGCCCGTACCTCGAGACGGTCATGGCCGTGCTCGAGCAGGCCGGCCAGATGATGCCCGACGCCTCGTTCGAGCTCGTCGAGTACGTCACGCTCCTGCGCGAGGCCATCGTCGAGGCCTATGTCGGGGTCGTCTCGGCCTTCCGTAGCAACGACTCGAGTGCGTCTTTTTTTCGCAGCTTATCCTTTGCTATCGACTGCTGTGCTGACTCGTCATCCCGTCGCGTTGACAGACGTCATCCTCCCCTACGTCCCCGTCATCCTCAACTTCCTCCAGCGTGCGATCGAGGACGAGGACCGCTCCGAGGCTGTCGTCCGCGGCGGGCTCGGCCTGCTCGGCGACCTGGCCGACACGTTCCCGCAGGGCCAGATCAAGGAGCTCCTGCTGCAGGAGTGGATCGCCAACGCGCTCAAGTCGGGCCGCGGCAAGGGTATGTCGACCGAGACGCGCAAGACGGCCCGCTGGACGCGCGAGGTCATCAAGACCGCCACCGCCTAGGGCCGGTAGTCGGCAACTCACCCCGGCCAGACTCGCTCGTCATCCCTCTGTCAAGGCGCTTGTACCACCAAACTTCCCTGCGATACCTCTACCGCTCCGGCCTGCCCTCTGCCCTTCGCCATGCCTCATGGGTTGGAGTCGTACCTCGATACCACCCGCCTTGCCCTTGGACGCGCACGCCGCTCCACCTCCCCCTGCTCCAAGTCCAGGTCCGGCCTTCCCGCCCGCTTTCTCGCCCTTATCTCTTTCCCTCTTCTCGGCATCACGCACGCCTTGTTCATCGCACACGACTCCCAAAACCCCTAGAAGGTGCGCTGCGAATGTACGCATCCCTCTCTGACAACACCACAACCCCACAGCAATAATCTGTCCACCACATCCTCACAATCTACCTGCATAGCAATCTTATCTGTCCACCTCTTCTGCTCGCCTCTTCGGACCTTCGCCTTCGCTCTCTCGTGCCCCCTCGTACATCCTCCTCTCTTTCCTCGATCTACCCTCTCGAGTCCTGATGAACACCGGCGGGCCCTCCCTTCTCCTCGTAGACAAAGGGCTCGCTGCTCCCCACCCACCCTCACCCCTGCACGACGTGTGATGACCATGTTTCCCTTCTCTGCTTCCTTCGCTTGGGCCGGCCGAGATGCAAAGAAGAATCGACATGGATGAGACACCGAGGGAGAGATAGAGGGGCGGACGCAGAAGGGATATGTACAGCAAGAGATCCCCTTCACAGGGCAAGGACCTCACCAGGTGAAGCTTTCCTCATGGTAGACGAGCTGATCCGCCTGCACGCCGTAGCGCCCGCCGAGCTCGTTGCGCACCGCGATCCGCGTCGCGTCGCACAGCAGCTCGGGCCCACAGGACGAAACGGCCGTGCGCGTGCCATCGAAGGGTAGGACCGCCTGAACGTGCGCGCTGAGGTCAGGCCGGCTGGCGTTGACGGAGAATGTCGCGAAGGGCGTCGCGGGTGCGCACAGGCGCCGGATGAGTGCGAGATCATCTGTCGGCGCGCCGGCGGCCTTCTCCTCGTCCGTCGTGGGCCGGCCGGTGTAGTAGAGGTGGACGTGTAGTGCGAAGCCGCTGTGGTTGCGGAAGAGGGGCTCGAGGCGGACGAGGTACGGCACAAGCACGTCAACAGCGTCTGCGTCGAAAGGTTCTAACAGTCAGGGGCGCCGAACGAGGAGTGCGTGGTCAGGAAAGGCACGTACGGACGTCGCGGATCGCCCAGACGAGATCGACGCGCTTGACCTTCAGCGACGAAGCGTTCCTAGACGCAGCCTTGCCCATGTCGGCAAGGTGCGACGTGCTGGCCGAGATTCCGGACCCGCCCGCGACGAGCATGACGGTGTCGTAGTGATTGAGGCAGATGGCCGACCCGTACGGACCCTCGACGAGCAGCTTAACCATCTTGGTCGGGTGTGCCTCGCCGGCCGCGACCGTTGCGTCCGCGAGCTGATCCTCGAGCTTCTTGGTCCAGCCGCCATACGACTTGAGGATGAGCTCGAACTCGGTCGAGGACTCGGAGCCGCTCGCGTCGAACGAGTGCCCGAGATACGAATCGGACTGGTATCCCTTTTTGTCGTCCTCGGTCGTGGTCGGCGAAGAGGCGGGCGTGCTCACCGACGGCATGTTGGCCGGCCAGGATATTGTGAAAGGGTGCGACTGCCAGAACGAGCCGTCGAGGCTCCTGATGAAGACGTACGTGCCGGGCCCGCCCAACGACTTGGGCCACGAGCGGGTCGGGCTGAGGCGCAGACGAAGGTACGAGCCGCTGCCGATAAGACTGCAGCCGATCGAGACCTTCGTGTCAACAATTACTGTGAGCGCCCGACGAACAGGGACATGAACGCACTAGCCCTCGGCGGCGAAGCTGCCTTGGGGCTTGCGCGACGACTTGCGGAAGGATGGCAGGTTATACCACGCGAGCATGGCCCAGCGCACCGCCCGTTCGAAGCCCCAGATCGCGATGGTCGCGTAGATGTACTTGAGATAAGAGTACTGCTTGTCGAGAAGCCAGACATGGTAAAAGCTTTGCAGCGGCGGTTGAAAGCAAGTCAAACAGGGTGCAAGCAATGCCAGTTAGTGGGTAGACGCACCAGCCCACGACCCATACAATCGCGCCCAGGATATGGCCGACGAGAAAGATCTCGTACGATAGCTGTCGGAGCCAGCGAGTCGAGCAGAAGCAGAGAACGGTGCCACCAGCCGTTGCCGCCCAGCCCCAGTTCCACTACCAAGGGACGCACTGCGCATGAGCACGAGCAGGAGGGAGCTTGACGAGCGAGTGACGTACGTAGGCATCCTCAAACATTTCAGAGAAGGCGCTGTAAAGGGCCTGCGCCGAGACAAAGCAAAATCAGTGATGGTGCGCGGAGGACGGAAGGTGTAAGCGTAACGCGGACGAACCTCGTTGATGGACCACGCCAGCGTATGCGAGAGGGCCGTCAGGTACGCCATGCGCGACACCCAGCGGTGGTAGACTTGCAAAGTAGGGTAGGCGACCCTGAGTAGCGGAGCGAGGGTTATCAGCGCTTGGCCATGACAAGACTGCGCGAGATGCGCACCCTGTAAGCCAGACGAGGGGGCTGTTGCGGGCGGCAAGAAGGATGACGAGCGGTGTCAAGCCGACTGAAGGAGAAAGGCGATGTTGATCAGCTACAGCGGTGAACAAGGTCGAACAAGCGCGCCGATGCACTGGACATGATGCCGGTGCGGTCCGCAAAGTTACGCTGAGGCAGGGAACAACATTAGTGAAATTGTTTCGCAAGAGCCCCTGGCTTTCCTCGTCAAAACGTACGAGGTACTGCAGGCGCGCATAAGAGGTCAGCAAGAGTGCACTGAGTCCCACGATGCCTGGAAAAGGGGACTTACCTGCGTCAATGGGTATCCCAGGGCGAAGCTGCGAAGGTCCGGTCAGCACGAGAGTTGTCCGGGTCCCGGCAGAGGGTGGGATGTCGTGACGCACTAGTAGGTGTTTGGTTTTCTGCAGAGCAGATAGCAGGACTGCGTCAGAATCTTTCAAGAGCGCTACGCTATAGGAACTGGACGTACGCAAACTTGTAGTTGCTGAACATAAGCGTGATGGTGGCGACGACGAAGATGAGATTGGCTACACCGTGGATGCGGACGGGAATCTGCATGGATGTCGCCTTGCTGAGGGTCCCGTTGGCACCAACGAGAGAGATCTTGCAGTATCGGCAGAGCGCGGTTGGTCATCGGCAGCGTCTGAATCACTGAAAGGCTGTGGGCTCACCGGCGCCGCGCTTTTGTTTCCGAAGGTCGACGACATGTACAGCTGCTTGATCAGGAAGGTGTTGACCCGCCGCAGGGGCGCAGGCAGTCGATGAACGATGTGCGGCCAGGCCAAGCGCTTGACGGCGTTGAGCGCGATGAGGCTGACGAGGATGTAGTAGACGAACTCGAGGTAGAAGTGCGCTGTAACGTAAGAGTTAAATGTGAACGCGAGGCTCGTCTGTAGGCTTGTCGTGTGCAGAAGCGGACCTGTGTGAGACAAGCGGAGAACGTAAACATCTTTCCGACCGCAGCGGGGTAGGAGAAGGGGAGACGCTGACCGTTCCTATCCTGTGAGCGCCAAAAAAACGATGGAAAGTTCAGCATGGCGTCCCAGGGATAGACAAGGGGGAATGCACTCACCAAGGTACGAGCTAGCCTGGGACTCAGCTCGAACTCGCGCGGGAGAGTGGCAAGCGCCTCCTCAGTTGTCCAGGGGTGCTGATTCGAGGTGGTGCAGCAGTCAAGGCAGTCAGCGCGATGCATGATTGAAAAGAGGAAGGAGTCAGGGAGCGCACCATCGGGTCGAAGGACCAGCTCCTCATCCTGAGATCAGACCGATGGTGACAAGGGAAGGACAGTGGGCGGTTTGAGGAGTAAGCCTGAGAGGATGGCTCGGAAACTTCATGCACCTCTCGCCTTATAAGATGTTCGGTCAACAGTGGAAGTGACCCACCAAATCAGATTCCCGAGGTCCACTTAGCCGCGAGTTGAGCTATAAGAGGACGGGGAGGACGGGGAAGGAGAGAGGCACGCTCCTGCCAAGCATGGACGGGGCAGAGATAGCTCGCGTACATCGGCCGAGGCTCGCGCACGACACGGGCAAATCGACTTTGGAGGCCGCCGGTGTGCAAGGTCCGCCACCGAGGGTAGCCGTTGGGCAAGCCGGCGGAATGAGGCACGACGGTCGGACGATCCGAGGGGGCGACGCCTTTCGGCTGCCCTGTGCGACAGGCCTTCCGTTGAGCTTCATCAGCCACCTTGCGATCAGGTGATCCGTCCCCGATGTCTGTCCCCACATATCGGTCAGCGGGAGTAATGTCTGTTGCACAACACATTAGTTGATGCAGGTGGATGGGTCATGGTCGCAGCCGGACGCAGGCAGCCGGAGGCCGCCGTTCTCGCGCGCGCAGCCGGCTCACGGAGTATCAAATACTCAATTTCCTTCGGCAAATGCTGGTGCCTGCAGACCGTCGTCGAAAGCGACCGCCGCCGGCCGCGGCCATCAACGTCGACCTGCTCTACTGCCGGGGATGAGCTGACCTGCGCCGAACAAAGAGCTGATCCCGTTCGCTGACAAATAACACAACAGCCCGTCACGCTCACGGACGGCGTTGTTGGCGTTCCTTCGGTCGTGCTGTCCGACCACAAGGGGCTGGTATTGTTTGAAGCGCGATCAGATGGCGCAGTCCGCCAGGCGCCTCCTCCTTCTCCGCCTCAACCCTGCTAGCACGCTCGGTGCCCACGCTCACGGGCATGCACGCTTGTGTTCGCCCGTCCCATCTATTTCTGGCAATCAGATGGGCGCCGTCGATCCATACGGCAGGTAGATCCTTTGCTCTTCTTCTCTGCGCTCTTTGCTCACTACCCGCCGCCAACCTTCAGGCCTCCTCTTCCGCATCGGCGAGCCTTTGCCTGGTCCCATCCTCACTTCCTCTCGCCCAGCAATGAAGCTTCTTTCCTTCTTCACTCTCCTCGCTGCTTCGGCCGTCCTCACCCCGCCGGCCGCCTTCGCCTGGTCCCTCAACTTTCAGCAGTACGCCGGATCAGTCCTTTCGGAAGCCTTCTACGGAGGCAGTCATGGCTTCTCCGTCTGGGCGCAAGGTAGGTGATCCGATCTCTTCCTTAGACGTTTGAGTGCTGATACGGCAGGATGTTCGCCAGGCGCTGAAGAATCCCTCATTCCCTTGTTCAAGGAAATCAAGGGGAAGGAAGGTGAATGCGCCGTGTTTTGCTCGCCAAGGTCCAGTTGCTGATTGCTCTTCCTCTCCTTCATCCCGAAGTGACGCTGGTCATGCCGTCTGCGGAAGCCTTCAACACCGTCCTCGAAGCGCATGGCGGCAACTGGAGCGATCCGAGAACGGGCATGACCCCTGCGCTGAAGGCCGTCTGGAACGACGCGCTGCCATACTTCTTCTTTAGGGACAGACTCAACGTCACCGAGATCCCGGACGGGACGACAGTGCTGCTCGAGTCGTACAAGAGATCGCCGGCAGGCGACTGGCCCCTCGCCATGGCCTACAGGCGCGACCCGGGCATTGCGGAGGCATACCT
Organism: Cystofilobasidium ferigula; assembly: GCA_014825675.1. Classification (NCBI taxonomy): domain Eukaryota; kingdom Fungi; phylum Basidiomycota; class Tremellomycetes; order Cystofilobasidiales; family Cystofilobasidiaceae; genus Cystofilobasidium; species Cystofilobasidium ferigula. Next base: position 22,987 of record MVAM01000185.1, read on the forward strand.
CGCGGATGCCAATTCGACTTGGAACGGCACGATCTACTTCGAGCCTTGTCCGTCTGCTCAATCCGCTTTTTCCTGCGTTGTGTCTAGATCTTTCTAACTCTTGCTTTCCAGCCGGCGAGACAAATGTCACAATAGCGGCGTTCGATATCAACGAGGACGTTGTCGGCATGGTCACCGAGGGCTGGCCCGCAAGTCCTGTCCCTTGCACCTGCATGATTTCTCCGCGTCGCTGACCGACCGTTCCTGCAGACCGAGCCGCAGAACCTCACACAAACGATCGCCGCGCTCGGCGTTTCTGGCTGGGATGCGCTCACACAGCGTCTTCCTGCTGCCGCCGCTCTTGATACGCAGCGCAGTGCGTCTCTCTGTTTGCTCTACCTGAATGCGGCTGATTCCTTGATCGCATTCGACCTCAGACTTCACCCTCTTCCTCCCGCCCTCTGCGGTGATCTCCACCGCCCTCTCAACCGCCACCACCGTTGACGACCTCGCCGCTTTCCTCTCCGCGCACATCGTCCCCTCGCGCATCGCACTCAGCCTCGCTGCGCAGGTGTTCACGACGCAGTCAGGCGGAGCGCTGTCAGTCGCGGCCGGCTGGGCGGCGGTCGACGGCGTGAACGCGACGGTTGTTCGGCGTGACGTGCTCACGAACGGGGGGATCGTGCAGGTCGTTGACCGCTCGCTTCTGAACTGAGTCGCCGTCAAAAGCCGCGCTGTAGGGGATGTACCAGGAAGCTTTGCACTGGAACTGCGCGGCTGGAAGCAAGCGGCTACGTCGTGGAGTAATGAGAGCGGCGCGATCCGCCGGGACGGGAGCGATTTTGAGGAGCGATAAGAATACAGGTGGATGGAGCGCAATGGGTAGGCATAGGGCAGCGCAGCGGGTCGAGTGATCGTCGTGAAAGGGCGTGACGGGCGTTAACGTCAAAGGACCGGCCGTGGCGGCGGCAGAGGAGATGGCGAAGCAGGTAGGAAGGAATCAAGGGGCGTGTCAGAGGTTGAGGCGAGGCATTCGTCGCTCGGGGCGGTGCTCCCGCAGCCCAGTCGACGGGTCGATACCGGGCTCGTCCAGCCGCCGGTCGTGGTAGCTTCCTCCGCCATCGGCGTCCATCATGTCGTCCTCGTCGTCGACCGTATCGTTGTCCCGTTTGCGAGAGCGGGCACCTGCGGCAGTGTGCAGCGCGCTTGTTCCTGGAGGCGGGATGGCGAGCGAGGCACGGACGAAGGACTCGTACTCGCGCAGCTGGTTCAGAAAGCCCTATCGAGTGAAGCTCCTAGTCAGCACCATACCCTGAAAGCGTTTGGAAGGGAGCCAGAGACGCACAATGTTGAGCGACATGCAATACCTGCGTTGCTGCGTCCACCGAACCGCCTCCTCCCACGTCGCCCGCTGCGACAGCATCACATACCCGCACACTATGGACGGCGCCAGCGCAATCCCGCCGTTGCAGTGCACGAGAACTGTTCCTCCTGCGGCGAGGGCGCGGCCGATGAAGTCGCTCGTTGTAGGGAAGATGCGGATTAGGTTCTGGTCCTGCGCAGCATGGATGCCGGCGGACGCCGTCGGTCAGTACTGTCGGCGGCTCGTTGAAAGAGTTAAATGGCTCGTCGCACCTCGTTGTCCGAGACCTCGAGCGTGAGGTACTGGAAGTGTTTAGGGAAGCGAGGCTTGACGAGCAAGGCTTCGGTCTCTTCACGCACGCAGACACTGCGGGGACGCACAAGAGGGCGCAGGAGGTAGAGGCGCAAGCGAAGGCAGCAACGTTAGCGTAGCTCACCCTGCGACTGTACAGGACCGAAGCAAGCAGGAGCGAGTACACACATGTGCGTGACTCCTAGGTCCTGCAGGCTCTCGAGCGAGCGCGACGACTGGTAGCCTCCGAGGTACAGGTTGGGGAGGATGAGCTGAGCCTCGCGGCGCATCTCGTACCTGTCCCTCGTCCCTTTCGGCTCGTCAGCGTGCGTGCGCCAGACACAGCCCAGCAAAGACAGCTAGCAACATACGCACCGCCAGGCGTCCGTCGGCTTGCCGACTGTCACTTGGGGTAACGCGGTGAAGCCCGGCACGCCGTCCTCGCCGAGGGCCATGTCGTCCGGGCTCGTCGACGGCCACGAGACGAGCGGCTGCGTACCCGGCTGAGAGAGAGCGCTCATGGACTGCTCCATGGGCGCGCGTGCGAGGTCGGGAAGGAAACTCGAAGGAGGGAAGGGCAGGCGAGAACAGGGTGCGGTTTGACGGGCCTGCCCTGACGCCTCGACGGACGCGACCCAGTCCCAAGAAGGTCCGTGCGTATGTACACCCCGCACCTCATACTTCAACCTCGCAGAGCACCGCAGGCAGACAGGCTACCGGCCGTGGCAGTCTCCCACTTCAAGCGCATCTATCCTGGCGCATGCCGTCGCTCACGGCCCGCCCCAGACGGGCTGCCCGTTGATGACCTGCACGTGCACGACAACCTCAGCCCTCGTCTTGACCGTGCAGTACAGATACAAGGACGCACCGTCATGATCACCTTTGCCTGCAGAATCTCCTCGGGAGGGCAGCGCATGATGTCTCGGTCCCAGACGACGTAGTCTGCGCGCTTACCGGGGACGAGGGAGCCCTGCGAACCCGCGCATGAGAGGGTTCCGTCAGGGAGTGCTCAGCGAGCGCGGAGGAAGAGAAACACACAGTGATGTTTTCGGAGAAGGAGGCGTATGCGGCTGGCGTAGAAGCATAGGAGATTAGTTTTGGGACGCATGGGAGGGGCAGTGTGAAGATCAGGCGGCGCACCATCCAACGTCATCCCCTTCAGCGCCTGCGCCCGCGTCAACCTCTCTTCCGGATACCTACCCGTCCATCCGTCAGCACAAATGTCAGCTGTAAAAATTGGGTCCAGCATACGTACCACCCTCCGGGACCGTGCGGCGAGTCGCCCTGTTCGTCGAGGCGCGTGACGGCGGCGTAGAAGCCTTTGAGCGGGTCGATGCTCTCGATAGGAAAGTCGGAGCCAAGTGCTGTCAAGAGACGCAAGGTCAGTCCTGATCTCTTCATGTGAAGCAAGGCGGAAGAACAAAGAAGACGCACCGACCCGCCCACCGCCATCCAGCACGCTCCGCCACGCATACGCCCCTTGCACCCGCCCGCTCCCGATCTTCTCCTCAACATACGCCATGTCACTCGTCGCATGCGTGGGCTGGTAGCTCGCGATCGTGCCCGACCGCGCGACGCGTGCAACGTCAGCGGGCGTAAGGAGCTGGGCGTGCTCGAGCCGCAGGCGGTGGGGGTTGCGCGCGCTGGAAGGGGAGGGAAGGAAGGGTGCGAAGGAGTCGAGCACGAGCGTGTTGGCCCGGTCGCCGATCGCATGAACGTTCTGCGCCAAGGCACAGCGTCAGTGTTTAGCCGAGGCGGAGGAGACGCTAAAGTGGGAACCGAGCGCACGACCTGCCAACCGCCTTCCACCCACTCGCGCACGAGCGCCGGGAAGCGCTCCTCGTCCGCGAGCAGGATCCCGCGCCAGCCGTCCTTTCGGTCCGAATAAGCCTCGTGCATCGCCGCGCCCCAAGAGCCGAGCGCACCTGTCACGTGGACACCTCCCGTCAGCACGGGCAGCGCTGCGAAAGAGTTGTTCGAAGATGGAGAGCGCACCGTCTGCAACGAGCTTGACTCCCTCAACGCGGTACGACCCGTCGTAATCCTCCCACCGGACAGGGGCAACCGCGTCTCCACAGTACTTTGCGCGGTCAGGGCAGGCAATCATCGAGTAGATCCGCATCGGCAGTGCGCCCTTCGCCGCTTGCCTGCTCGGAAGCGCGCACTGGATCAGCCCTTCGTTGCGCGTGCACAATGATTGAAACCAGCAAATTCAGAACGCACGACTTGTAGAAATCAATTTCCCTCAGACTCGTCCCTGCGTCATGCACGCCGACAAGTCCCGTCCTCACTGCATCCAGCGTGACCTTTCTGAGCCAGCCCTGCAGCTCGCTCGCACCCGGCGCGCCCCGCACGGCGTCCACGAGCTTCATCGCGTTGTCCATGAGCACGCCGGTGGGCTCGCCGGTCGTGGAACGGATGATCGCGCCCCCTTCGATGGAGGCGGGCAGCGGGGAGAGAAGGGAGAGGACCTCGCGCGAGCAGAGAAGCGAGTGCGAGTCAATACGCGTGAGGATGATCTTCCTTCCCCGGACTGTCGCGGAGGTAAGCATCATCGTCAGCGCCAGCAACTGCGGTGCACTATGTTAAGATAAAGAGGGACGCACGGACGGGGTCGGCCTCGAGGTCCCCCCATGTCGGGAAGGCCTTGCTCGGCCAGCCGTTCTGGTCCCAGCCGACGCCTTCGATCCAGCGCTCTTTATCGGCCATCAAGGCCTCGTCGGCCTGGACAAACTCGCGCACGCGGCGAACGACGTCTGGCGCAATCAAGCGAGTTGTCAGCGTAAGTCGAGGGAGGTGAAGAAGGGAGGAAAGGAGCGCACCGGACATGGACGGCGCGCCGGTCAGGTCGACGGACGACTTCCAGCGGCCATACATCATGAGGTGCCCGTGGCTGTCGACGAGGCCAGGCTGTCCCGCAACATGCGTTTGTCAGCCCTACAAGCTGCCGAACCTACCCTACACACAAATCGCACGCACAGTGATAGTCGCGCCCTTCCGCAAGTGGAAGACTTTCAGCCCGCCTTTGGGCAGGTCAAGCACATGCTGAGCGTCGGCGCTTGCAATAGGGGGCCCGAGCGTATCTTCGTCCCCGTACTTGCGCTGTACGTCCTCTAGTTCCCCAGCAAGGCCGCACAGCGTGTCGGTCGTGTCAGAAGATTGCCCTGAAGCAGGGAGGGAAACAGGGAACGCACCGAGCGAAACGAGCTCAACGACCTCCTTCCCGTCGACGACGAGACATCGCTGACCTTGCTCTCCGCCGTCGCCTCCGGCCGTATAGACTCCTTCCTGCGCACACACAGCGTACGCCCCGGGCAAGCTGCTGACGACCCACTCGTCTCCGTCAGGGAGGATGTGCGTCCGCTTCCCCTTGAGCTTGCCGGACCGCGCCGCGTACGCCAGGACGAGCAGGATCGCGAGGGATGAGATAACAAGCCGGACACGGGCGGTGCGACGATGAGCTTGGGCGGCGAAAGATGAGGGCGGAGGGCGGGAGGAGGGACTGCGCTTCGGGTGGCGGCCGGCCTTGCCGTCAGAGGAAGACTGAGCTGCAGGAGAGGTGAAGGAACTAGACGGCGCGCCGTCGGGAAGGAGGCGGGCGGCCGAGGCGTCCATCTTGCGCTGCCTACTGCGGAGGGTGGCGGCGTGCATGCGGTGCCTGGACAGGGATGAGCCGATCGAAATGTCGAGCAGCTGGATGGTGCAGTACAGGGTTGAAGCTCAAGCTGGGCGGCCTGCGCGCGTCGGCCTATCTCGGACTCGTCGGAGGCCGAGCGGTGCCGAAGCTTGTTACGTAACAAAGGCCCAGACCCTGGGCGGCGGCGCAGTCGGCCTCTTTCGCCGCAGGTGTGAATCTTGGCCTTCTCCCGACGACGACGACCGCCTCTACTGCCCCGTTTGCTGGAGAACGCTGCAGCATCATGTCTGGCTTAGGCCCGTATCCGGGCCAGCAGCCTAAGTCCTACACCCATCCGCTCGCACCGCCCCTGCCGCAACAGCAGCAGCTCCTCTACCCGGACCCACAATCACAACAGCAGCAGCCACCCTACGCTGCTTCTCCTGCCTTCCATCGGCCGCAACAGCCACAGCAGCCGTACATCCCTCAGTACGCACCCGTACCGCTCGGTCCGCCACCGCTGCCGCATGCGCCATATCAGCATTACGCCCACCCGGTGCAGCAGCAGCAGCAACCCCTGCAACAGCAGCACCCACAGCAGCCCCACCCGCATCACCACCACCAGCACCCCTCGTCCTCGCAGACGCCTTACACTAGGCCACCCGATGCAGGCAACAAGCAGCAGCCGCAGCCTGCAGAGAAGGGCCGCGAAGGCGGCAAAAAGGTGACGGTGCACCCTGTCAAGAATGGTGAGTCCGCTCTGGTCTGGACAGCGCGATGAAAGGGATGGGCTACGTCGGTTGAGCGAGGTGGGCAGTCGTAGCAGCAGTCATGAACAGACGACGACAAGATCGACGCTCTGCTGGATGCTCTAAGTTGCTGCTGGCTGGGCCGTCTTCGTCCTGAGTCGACGCTGACTACGCCTTCTCCCACTGCAGCGTGCCTGAACTGGTGTGTTTCCCTGACTAGTCTGTCGCAGGCTCAAGCTGACAGCTTCCTGCTCCCGCCACAGCCGAGCGCGCAAGATGAAGTGCACGGGCGAGCAGCCGATCTGCCTTCATGTACGTCCAAGCAATGCCCCGCTCCCGCAGCAGGCAAAGGTTGCCTCTTCGTTCGTCCGCTGACGTCCGACCTGGCCGGTCGTGCAGTGCTCGAAAAAGGGCCTACTATGCGAGTACGGTGAGTGCTGGCCTGTCGTGCCCGCTGTGAGCAGAGTGCTGATGCTCCTCTTTGCCTTTGTAGTCAAGTCCAAGCGCGGCGGCGCGCGCAAGCGCAAGGACCCGGCCTCGGTCGGAGCGCAAGCCGAGGACCCGCTCGCGCTCTTCCTCAAGCGCATGACGGATCTCGCGTCCTTCAAGGCGTCGTCGGACCCTGCGCTGGACCTTGCGGCGCTCACGCTGAGTGGCTCGGGGAAGGGCAAGGGCGTCGCAGAGGGCCGGGACGTCGTCAGGGAGTACAGGACGATGCGCGACGTTGTCGACGGGTATCACGCCATCATCTACCCGTACCTCCCGATCCTGCCGCCGCCGGCCGCCGTGGACCCATCGACGCTCGTGGCATACCTCACCTCGCCGCGCGCTTCTGCGTCGGCGAACGGCAGCAGCACGGGCGGTCCGTCTAAAGACGATCTTGGCGCGCTCGACCCCGGCCCGCTGGCGCTCGCGTTCCTCGCGATCCTCGTACTCCATCCGCACCCTTCCGACCCGGCGCCGCAGAGTGCGCAGAGCAAGGCGCGCCGCAAGCTTGCGAGCGAGGCGTTCGCCCGGCGCGCGCTTGAGGAGGTTGATGAGGCGCTTGAGTGCGCGGGTCAGAACGGGAACGACGTTGTCGAGCTGCAGATCGTGCAGACGCTCATCATCATGGTGACCTGGGAGTTTGCCGAGAAGGTGCGCCCGCTTCCCTCGTGTTCGCGTTCCTTCTCCTTCCCTCCCCCCCCTCCCTCCCTTGTATCATCAAACAGGACGCTCACACAACGCTCTTTTTGCGCGCGCACAGGGCAACATGGTCAAGATGCGCTTGCGCCAGGGGCACGCGCTCCAGCTTGCGATGGACCTCGGCCTGCACCTGTCGGACAAGGGCCTGGCGTTCGCACAGGGCGACGAGTGGCAGCGCGACATGCGCAGGCGGACGTGGTGGATCGCATTTGCGCAATTGTGCCAGGCGAGTGTGCTGAGTGGCATTGTGCGTCCCCTTTCTCGACGACTCATCTAGAGGACGGAGGTATTTATTGTCCTGCGTCTTGTCTGAAGCCTCCGAGCCTGCCGCCGTTCGACCCGCGGATCACGGCTGAGTTCCCAGATTGCGCGCTGGACCCAGACGTACGTCTGATGAACGGTCCGAGGAGCCTTCTAAGGTTGCTGATCTGTCAATTTGGCGCGCAGCTCTGGCCGAACCAGATGGGCGCAATTCGACATATTTCGCGCGTGTTCCAGCTCATTATTCAAGCTGACTTCCCAGACGCGGCTGCACCCGACGCCGCTCCCTCGTCGTCGCTGTCGATCGGCCGGCTTGCAGACGCGCAGGCCGAGGCTGAGCGCCTCAAGGGCGTGCATCGGGAGATGATAGCGCTCGATCGCAAGGTGCTGCTCAGCCTGAAGGAGCTCGAGAAGAAGAGCGTGCACGAGGTGCGCAAGGGCATGGGCGCGGAGGAGCACATGGCGCACAACTTCCAAACGAGCACGCTCATGTCCCTCAGTACGTGTGAGATCGCCCTGGTGAGTCTCCTGCTTGCGCCTGTTGTGATCTGTTGGCGTACTTACTGACGGCGCCCCTGAGCACGCAGCATCGGCGCGCGGCCTTCCCCGAGGTCGCTTTCTTCAGCAAGAAGCTCTGCGGCCTACCCTCGCTCAACAGCCACGCCGGGCCGTCGGGGTCCATCTCGGGCGGGCGGCCCCCCATCAGCCCGTCGCAGCTCGTTCAGTCCGCGCGCATCAACTCGATTCCGCCGTCGTCGACGGCGTCGAGCTCGGCGCCGCTACCGGCCATGGGCGACGTTGGGACGCCGGGCAGTGTTGATGGTGGGCCGTCAGCGGGGAAGGGCACCACTGTTACAAGTGGTAGTTCACGAGGAGGAGGGGTGTACGCACCGCACGTGCTCACGCCCTCGGCTGTCGCCGAGAGCTCTGCGGTGGAGAACATCTGGGGCTCGGAGGACGCCGCGCCAGTTGCGTACGGCTGGACGCCGCCGGCTGTCGAAAAAGAACACTTCGGCACGGGGATCGTCGGCTACGCGACGGAGGCGGAAGCGGCGGCTTATGTTCCGGTCGACACGGCACACGCGCTGCAGCAGCCTGACAACGTCGGCATCCCAGTGCCGCAAGGCAGCGGCGACTTCGCCATCGCGCCGCCTACCTCGCAACACCAAGGTCAGAGCCCGTGGTTCGCGACGGATGCCGGCGCGGCGTCGCTCGTGTACAACCCAGAAATCAATCCCTACGCGACGCTGCTCGGCAACGGTCCTGGCTCAGGCTCAGGATTCGGCTTCCTGCCTGACGCTTGGGCGCCGCCGCCTGCGCCGAGCTTCGACACGGTTGACCGGTACGCGCTCAACACGCCCGACTTGCAGCCTTATTTCGGCGCCTTCCCGGAGATTGTCGCGGGTCAGCAGCTGCCGTCGCAGCCTCGGCCACAGTCGTTCCCTTACGGCTTGCAGCAGTCTGTGTCTCCGCCCTCTGTGGTCAACAGCCATCCGTCAACGGATCCGCCAACGGCAACGCTCCCGCAGCTGTCCCCACCGCAATCGCGGTCAGCAGGGACGTCCGTCCACTCCGCCTCGCCCTCGCAGTCGACGTCGTTCGGCCTGGCAACAACAACGCAGCCTACGCCGTCCGTCATGCGCGCGTCGCGTCGCCCCTGGGGGCTGGACGACGCGCTCAAGCCCATCTCACGCCTCGTGCCGTCTCCCGCGAATCAGGTGGCTCGCCTCACGCCCGCCGAACGGCTCAACGCGCACGGGGAAGAGGTGACGGAGCTGCTCAAGGCGAGCGATGTGCCCGACGGGCCGTTCCCACCGGGGCTCAGTCTCGAGCGCTGCAGCGCGGCTGCGCACTCGATCGTCCGGCTCGAGGTGCGTCTTTTCGTTCATCGCTCTGTTCTCTCCTTCCTTGCTGACCGTCTGCTCCCTGCTCGCATCAGACGCTGCAACGGACGGCCGCCTTCACCTTGCTGGACGGCCCGGTTCGCGCCCTACCTTTCTGCGCCTGCGGCCTGATGGCGTCTGGTGCGTCCCTCTTCCACGTGCGCGCTGATGAAAGGGATCTTGCTGATCTGAGGACCTCCAATCGCAGCATACTGCTTTCTCCTGCTTGCCCTCGCAATCCAGGCCGGAGAGAGTTTTGATCCGCGTGCGCTCGAGTCCAAGAAGACGGAGTTGGATAGCCTGTACACCAACGTCCGCATTATCCTCGCTGGACTCGCCAAGTACGCTGAGGTCTGGGACGGGCTGTCGAATCTTGCTCGTGCGTCATCTTCGCGCTTTCCTTCGTTGCAGGACAACCCGCTGATGCTTCGTTGGCTTGTTCGCTGGCAGAGGAGGTCAAGGCCGCGCTCGACGCTGCCATCAGCCTGTCCGAGGACCTCCAGCAGCAGCGCTTGACCGCTCTCGAGCACGAGGACGACATGTCGGATGACTCTGACATCGACGGCGAGGGCGAGTACGGAGGGGAGGGTGGGTTGTATCAGCATCTGCAGCAGCAGGGGGTCGAGGAGTACGCGCCGTGGCAGGGTTGAGCGCGTTCGGGCGGAGGGAGGACCTACCACCATGTACATCTTTCATCGCATCACTTCTACATGTCTGTTTTGTCTTGGTAATGTCTGTTTTACCTGTTAGCTGGTCGCTGCGAAAAGCTCGAGGGAGACATCCTTGGACGAACGCGCGCCCTCAGCTCGCTGCCCAACATCCAGCTGCGCAACTTCTCTGCGCCTGCCCGCCTTCACGGCGCTTCCGGCCTCAAAGCGATGGCCCCCTCGCCTGCCCGGCTTCCTTCAGCAGGTCGAGAACCTTGACGTCACGCCCGATGAACACCTCCCTGCGTCCTCGCCTGCCCTCAGCGTCTCCTCGTCCTACATGTCGTACGGCTCGTCCTGCGGCCCTCGTACACCCACGCCGGTGGTCAACGACCCTTACCTGAACCGCGCGCTTGGCATTAACGGGTGCGTCCATTCTCCTCGCGCTGCGTTTCGCCTGCCTTTCGCTGACACGTTCTCTTCGCGCGCCTTCGCCTCCTCGCCTGCGCTGCGCTCGTGCGTCTGTGTCCGCTTGTCTTTCTTCCCTTTAGCCTGCTGACTTATTCATTTCCGCGCTCGCGACCCCTCCCCACAGTTACTAGACGCCCTGCGCACACCTTGCTTCCCAGCAACCAGAAGCATCAACATCACGCCTGTTTCCGCCTTTGATTCTCCCTTCGACCGGTCTTTCTTGTCCCCTCTCGCCCTCTGTCGCCGCCCACCAACCATCGTGCCGAGTTATACCATCGCGGTCCATCCTACTGTCCCCCCTCACATCGCCGTCCTACTGCCTCCCTCGACATCCATTGTGGCCTCCTTCTCACTGTCCCTCACTTCGCGCACGCGAGCTAGTGTGACCGGGGGCCAGTCGGGGTGCGTTGTGCGGGAGACGTCCCGTCGCGC
>MVAM01000186.1:1277-28660 GCA_014825675.1 Cystofilobasidium ferigula
GGCGCGGGAAGAGGACGGGAGGAACGGCCGTCGGGGGGGGGGGGGGGGGGGGCGGCGCCGCCCTCCACCACCCCCCCCCCCCCCCCGCCCCTTCCCCCCCCCCCCCCCCCTTGATCCGCTTCCGCCAGGTTTCAATCGCCTAGCAGGCCCAGCTCGCTCGACGAGCATGTCCAAAGACCCCGGTGCCGCCCGCGCTCTTCCCTCTCCTCCCTCTGCCTCCTCCGCGGCGGCGGCGGCTGCTCAGCCCAGCCCCCGGCCGGCCGCTGCGTCCCCCAGCGTCAGCGCCAGCACCAGCGGCGGCAGCAAGCCTCCCGCCCCGCCGCCGGCCAAGCCCGCCAGCGCCGCAGGCAAGGCGTCGATCTTCGAGCGCCTGCACATCTCGCTCAAGGGCCGGGCGAGCGCCGGTGCCAAGGCGGCCCAGGCGGCGCCCGCTGCTGCTGCTGCTGCTGCTGCTGCTTCGTCGCCTGCTGCTGGTGGGCCTGCCGGCGGCGCGCGACCTGCTCAGCCCCCCAGCGCGTCTTCCATCGCGCACCGACCCACCGGGCCCGGGGCTTCGGCCCAGCCTGCGCAAGCTCGCGCGCCCCAGGCTGGGCGGCTCGCAGCGGCGGCGCAGCGGGCGGAGGAGGCGGAGGAGGCGGCCATCGAGCGGGCGCTGTCGGACAACCCTCCCTCCGCGCCGCCTGCTGATCGGCCGGCGCCGGCGACCCAGCAGGGCAGCGCGCCCGGCCCAGCCCCCCCGAGCGCGACGAGGGAGACACCCGCAAAGCAGCCTGCACCGCCGCCGCCGCAGGCCAAGTCCTCCGCGCCGCTCGCGTTCAAGAAGAAGGACGCCGGCGCGGCTGCGGCCGCCCCCACCAAGCCAGGCGCGTCCGCCGCACAGGCCTCTGCATCTCAGCGCTCGGCGCCACGGCCGTCGCTCGAGGGCAGACCACCCGTCGCTGGCAGGGTACGCTCCGTTTGCCGATCTCGTGCGGAAGGAGACCGTTGTTGACCGCCTGCCTGTATGCGCGCTGCAGCCCGGGTTCGTCAGGGTGGCCTCTGCCGCAAGCAATCCGCACACGTCCTCCTCTCTCAGTCCGCACCCTCCAAACCCCGCACTCCCGACACCGCCCTCGCAATTGCAGCCGCCGCCGCCGCCGCAGCAGCAGCAGCAGCAGAAGGTGCACCCGCCCGCGCCACCCAAGCTCAAGCCGTCCTTCCGGAAGATCAACCCGACCTCGCCCGCGCTCGCGCCGACCGTGCCCGGGGGGGCGCGCGCACCGCCGCCGGCAACCGCGCGGTTCGCACAGGTGGCGGGCCGCGCGCCATCAGTAGGGCAAGGAGACGCGCCGTCGCTGAGAGCTGCGACGGGCGGGCTGGACGCGCATGGGGCGGGACGGCCGCGGACTTCGCTTTCGCCTGCTTCTGGAACGACGCCGGTGATCAAGTCGTCACCCCTCCCACAGTCCACCAGCGTGCCGGCGGGCAACGCTGCCCGGTCACTCGCGCACCCCTCGAGCTCTTCGTCGCACCCACGACCGACGGAGAAGCTCGCTTCATCGCCCACGGTCGCTGCTCAGAGCCCCACCTCAGCCGCGCAGACCACCAAGCCCACGTTCGGCTCGGACTCGCCAACTATGCACGGCTCGGGCATGATGCAGTCCGCCCTCGTGCAGCGGCTTCACCGCGAGAAGCAGGCCAAGCTGCAGGCGACCGCATCCGCTACGCCCGCTGAGAGCGACACGCCAGCTGGAGCGTCAACTGCATCGCTGAGATCTACCCCTGCGGTCGCTGCAATGCGGCCGCCACCGCCGCCCTCGAGCTCGACCCCGAAGAACGCAGCGCCGGGCCCCGCACCTTCTGCCCCTGCGCCGCCCTCACCTGCGCCGCCTGCTTTCGCCCCCTCGCAAGCCGACTCAGCGGACGACACCCCCCTCGCGCAGGCCGCGCGTCGTAAGAGCGCGCCCGAGGCCGGCCAGGTCGACTCGGACGACGCCGTTCCACTTGCCGCTACCGCGCGTGCACGCGGGCGCAAGAGCGCGCTCGAGGAGGGCGAGATCGGCTCGGATGAGGACGACGTCCCGCTTGCGCTCGCGGCCCAGAGGCACAGGAGGTCCGGGGTCGTGCAGTCGGACGGGTCGGAGGACGACGTGCCCCTGGCGCGGGCGGCGGAGCACCGGAGCGCGTCGAAGGAGGAGAGCAGGACGACCTCGCCGCACAAGGAGCATGCTGCCGTTGCTGCGGAGCCAGGGCAGCGCAAGCGCTCGAGGGCGCTGTTGAGCGACAGCGACAGCGGGGTGGAGGCCAACGGCGGCGCACGCCCGCGGTCGAAAAAGACTGCTGTCGGCCCTGCGCCGGCGTCGGTGCTGTCTTCCGCCCTGGCGGAGAGTACGAACTCGTCGTCGTCCGCCGCGGCAATGCAGTCGACCGCGACGACGATCGCCGCCGTCCCGCCGCCGCCCACGGTGCGCCCGCCGCCGGCCGATGCGCCCATCGAGATCGACTCGGACGACGACGACGACGACGATGTACCGCTTGGCGCCATCATCAAGAGCGTGTCGCCGATGGTCAGCCCACAGCCACCGCAGAGGAAGGTAGATGCGGCGGGTTTGGGCGACGCGCAGCCCATGGACGTCGACCCGCCGGCCGCTGCGCCTAGAAAGGAGGCCCCGTCCGTTGCCGATGCAACGGCGTCCGCCTCTGCTTCCGTCGTTTCGCCCGCTGCCCCTGCGGTCGCTCGCAAGGCCACGCCTTCTGCTTCCCCTCTTTCCGCGCAATCCCCTGCGGACACCGCTCTACAGCCTCATGTGGCCGCTGGATCGACGTCTTTTGAGCCCTCGACTCCTCTCAAGGCCTCTGGCTCAACGCCCGTACAGAACTCGCTGGTCAAGATCGAGCTCGCGTCCTCCCCTACCGCGCCGAGCCGCGCCGAGGGTCTGATCCTCGTACGTCCTCTCCCGTTCTCTTAACACGAGCGTTCGCTCTGACGCGCCCGCCCTCGCCGCGCAGTCCGACGACGACGACATCGTCTTTGTCTCCGAGCGCCCAGCAGGACACAAGCTCGTCCTCCCCCCGTGCACCTCGCCCAAGCCACCTTCACCTCCTGCGCCGCCGCCACCGCCGGCGCTGCCGCGCGAGGACGTCCGTGCTCTGCCCGCCCCGGCGACGGTGAGTAGTCCCGCCTCGTCCGACCCGCTCAACATCCCCCATGCGCACGGGCGCGGGCACGGGCACGGGCACGACCGGCGCACGCGGACGCCGCCGGGCCCTGGTGAGAGGTCCGCCGCGGCTGCGAAGAAGCGCAAGGGTTCGGCACGTGGGACGAGCAGCTCGGAGGAGGACGGTGACGCCAGTGATGCTGTGGGCAGCAAGCGGCGCCGGTCGAGCAAGTCTCGAGCGCAGATGGCGGCCGAGGACGAGGAGGATGACAACGGCGAAGAAGAGGGTTCAAGCGACATTGAGGACGGCACTGAGTCGCCGCAGCGAGCACAGGCGAACGCCATCGGGCTCGAGGACGAGATCGAGGAGGACGAGCTGGAGGACGACGAGAACCTGCGCCTGCACCGAGGATGGTGTGAAAGTGCGTTCCTTCCCTCTTCTCACAGCGTGCGCATTCAACTGATTCTACTCACTGTCCCACACTGCGCAGAGTGCGAGCGTGCGTTCTGTCTCATTTTCTTTCTTTGCGACCACGCTGGACTCGTTGTTGACGCCCAACTTTCTGCGCGCTGCAGAGGAGCCGGCCGATCAGCTACAGGAGGCCCTATCGCGCAAGCGCAACCGCGGACGCAAGAAGCGGGCGACGTCGGACGATGCGGATGTCATGTCGGACGGCGAGGAAATCGCGGCCATGGGCGGCTGGATGGAGTGCCGCCGCTGCTGCGTCGCTGCGCACTTTGGCTGCCTCGCCGCCGACCAGCGTGCTACGGTGCTCAAGGAACTGTCGCAGGCTAGGGGCGAAAAGGTCCATGAGGTCGGGATCGACGAGGAGCTGGTGCGTGAACTTGCGCCACTGCGGAAGGTACCCCACCCCGCTGATCCACTTCCCTTCCTCGTTGCGGACAGTCGTTCCTCTGCGGTGGCTGCACCAAGAGCCCCGAATGCTTTGCGTGCGGGTCGGCTCAGATGGAGGAGCTGCTCGGCAAGGCGCCCGTCGAGTCCAAGCCGAACGACTCTGACCGATTGGCCGATGCGGCAGGCCAGAAGGAAGCGATGGACGTCGACGTTGCGCCTGAGGAGGCTGTGTCGCCCAAGCCGCCCTCACCGAAGGCGCAGGTCGCTCAACAGGAGGTGCCCGGCGTCGACCTACCGCTGCTCTTCTTCCGCTGCTACAGGTGCAAACGCGGCATTCACGTGCGTCTTCTACCTTCGAGCCTTGCAAAGTGAAGCTCCTCGCTGACTACCTCTGCTTGTCTGCAGTATTGCCACCTACAAGCGCCCCGCGGCATGAAGCGTGCGTCGGAAGTCAGCATTGGGCAGTACCACCAGGAGGCCGAGTGGTCCTGCCATGACTGCTGTACGTCCAGCTCTCACCTCTTGCTCGTGCTACATTGACCTGATGACGTCCTTTTTACGCTGCAGTGCGCTGGGTGTTCGACGTTGACAAGATCATTGCCTGGAGGCCGTCGCCAGCCGACGCTGTCGAGGACCCGCTGCCGCCTGGCGTGCCGGCCGACTACAAGAAGCCTCTGCGGCGCGAGTACCTCGTCAAGTGGAGTCAGCTCGGCTTCCGCCACGTCGAGTGCGTCCGTCAGCTTTCTGTCGACCCTAGACTTCCGTTCTGACCGCCTCTTGCTTTTCCGCAGGTGGGTGCCTCACCAGGTACTTTGCTGCTCAACTGTCTGTCGCTTTCGTTCACGCGCTGATACAGCTGCGCCCCTTCGCACAGTGGCTGCTCGCAAACTCCAAGCAGCGCCTCCGCAACTTCCTCACGTCCGGCTCGGACCTCGCCGGCTTTCTGACGCAGCTCTCGCACGCCGGCGACGACTCCGGGGAGGACAGTTCAGTTGCCCAGCTGCTCGAGCTTGAGAAGGCGTCCGACTTTGACCCGGCCGCCGACAGCATTCCGACAGGGACGGCCATCTTCACTGCCGTCGGACCCCCTGCGGCGGACCCGATCGCTGACTCGCGCATCCCGACGTAAGTCCATCATCGCTCGCAAGTCTCGCAGAGGATCAGCCACTGACACATCCAACTGCCATTCACAGCGCCTGGAAGACGATTGATCGAGTCCTGACCGTCTGGATGAAGCGCCCGCACAAGCGCGCCTTCGTCAAGAAAGGCCGGGGCCACCGCAGGACGTACGACCGCGACCTTGACGCCAAGTACAGCGCTGACCTCGAGCCTGGCATCCGCCCGGACGACTCGCTCATGGTACATCGGGTTTCCCATTGCGCTTTGGTACCGATGAGGCTGATATCACTTGCGCCGGGTTCCAGGTCGATACAGACGAGTGGCAGGACCTTACCGGCCTTGACCTCGACGAGCGAGCGATCGAGCAGGTCGTGTGGGCGTACGTCAAATGGGAGGACCTGCCGTACAAGCTCTGTGCGTCGAGATCACTAGATTACACTCTGGCTCTGGCTGAAGAACTCGCGTCCTGCAGCCACGTACGACACGCCGCCTTCCGTCGACGACAAGGATGCCTACGCCGCCTTCAAACGCGCTTGGAAGACCTACACCATAGGCCTCAAGACGATCATCCCCATTCTTACGGCGCGCGAAATCAAAGAGCGCGAGATGAAGCGCAAGTTTCAGAACATCCGCACGCAGCCGCCGAGCGTCGTTGGCGGTCAGCTTATGGACTTCCAAATGCAAGGGCTCAACTGGCTGTACAGCCAATGGTGCAAGGGTGTCTCGTCCATCTTAGCCGACGACATGGGCCTCGGCAAGACGTGTGTGCAGGCCTTTATCCGCAACGAAAGTTGATCTGACGCCGCGTCTCTGCCCCTTCCTTCACAGCGTCCAAATTGCAGCGCTCGTCGGCGTTCTCACGGCAAAGCACTGTGCGTTGCACTCAGCTTCCCTGCAGAATTTCACGCTCATCTCGTCCCGACTGCGTCCGCAGACTCGCCCATCCTCATCATTGTGCCCAACTCAACCGTTTCGAGTGCGTGACCTCTGCCGGTTTTGAGTGCGCCTTGTCGCTGACGACCGTGCTCGTCAGACTGGATGCGCGAGTTCCAGAAGTGGATCCCCAACGTGCGGGCGGCGCCGTGTCCGTGCTTTTCCTTCGCCGCTACGCTGCGTGCGCACTGACTTTTTTGCCACGCAACTGCAGACCACGGTGAGAAGGCGAGCCGCGACATCGTCGAGGACTACGAGCTTTTCCACGGCGAAGGCGCAGGTGGGCGAGACCGAATGCTCAAGGTGTCAGTATCTTCTCGCTGCGACATGCAGTATGATAGCGCTCATTGCTGAGCCTCTTGCTCGCTATTCGACAGGCACGTCGTCATCACGACCTACGAGGCCGTCACACACGTAAATTGCGTCTTCACACCCTTGACTGCCACCGCGCTGATGATGCTTCACCTCGCAGAAATCGTTCAACGACGTTTTCCGGCGCGTACCCCGCTGGGAGATGCTTGTCGCTGACGAGGGCCAGAGGCTTAAGAACGGTTCGTCCTCCTGCACTGTCCTTCAGAAGTCTGAAGCTTACGGGGATCTCTTGCCGCGCATCATGTCAGATGCGAGCAAGATCGTCAAGTCGATCGCTACGCTCAACGTCGCGCACCGCGTCCTTCTCACTGGTGCGCTCTTCTCATACCCGCACTTCTGCACGCCCTGCTGAACTTTGCCGTTCTCATCGACAGGCACGCCGCTCAACAACAACATCCGCGAGCTGTTCAACCTGATGAACTTCCTCGATCCTGACAACTGGTGCGGTGCTTCTTCTGCAGCCTCTCTGCATCCTCACTCAGATTTCTTTCGCTCTGCAGGAACAACCTTGATGCGCTGACGCAGGAGTATGAGTCGGTCACGAGCGACAACCTTGTCGCCCTCCGAGAGCGACTCAAGCCCTAGTACGTGGTAGGACGCTCGTTCGCCTCGAGGGATCGGTGCTTACCCGCCTTGCACCTACAGCTTCCTCCGGCGCGTCAAGGCCGATGTCCTCAAACTGCCGCCGAAGCACGAGGTCATCGTCCCCATCTTCATGCGCAGTCTGCAGCGCGAAGTCTACAAGGCCCTGCTCATGTGCGCCGCTCTCCTCGCCTTACCGTCGCTTCAACATCCAGCTGACGCGCCTCAAACGCCAGGGCCAACGCTGACTCCATCAAAAATCTCGTCGGAAACGTCCGCAATCACGGCCAGACTGGCAAGCAGGTCAACACCGCCAAGGCCCGAAACGCCTCCAACCTCATGATGGAGCTGCGGAAGGCTTGCGCGCACCCATACCTCAATCAGGAGGACATGGAGGACAAGAATGTCGCGCCGGACGAGATGCACAAGCGCCTGACGGAAGCCTCCGCCAAGCTCTGTTTCCTCAAGCTCCTGCTGCCAAAGCTCTTCCAGAAGGGTCACCGCGTCCTCCTCTTCAGCAACGTGAGAGCTTCCAGCTGAAGTTTACTTGCTCGTGACGTCGCGCTGATTTCTCATGTTTCGCTCGCAGTTCGTCATCGCGCTCGATATCCGTTCGCCCTGCCTCCCCTTTCGTTCCAAATCGATCTCGCTGACGTCTCACGAATGCTTCTCCATCAGTTTCGGACTGGCTGGACGGCGAAGGCATCTCTTTTTTCCGTCTGGACGGCAATACGCAGCAGGCGCAGCGTCAGAAGGACATCGACGCCTTCAACGCGCCGACCGCAAGCACGAATCTCTTCATTCTCTCAACCCGAGGTGTGTCGCTCCCAGACCTTGAGTGTATTTCGCGCTGACTCCGAGTTTACGATCCGTTGCAGCCGGCGGTGTTGGCATCAGTGCGTCCCCTGCTGCTCTGCTCTCAGTTGTATTGCTGACAAGCGCCTCTCAAACTGCAGATCTCGCCACCGCCGACACGGTCATCATGTTCGACGCCGACTTCAACCCCCACCAAGATGCCCAGGTGCGTCACCCTTAATAGTCCCTTAGTCATATTTGCCGTTCGCTGACAGGCTCTTCTTCTGACAGGCTATCGCTCGCGCCTATCGCTTTGGGCAGAAGAAGAAGGTCCTCGTCTTCAGGCTGTGCGACTCCTTGCGCTGCAGCTGCTCTCCGCCCCCTTGCTGACCGTGACGGCTCCTTTTTGTCAGCATGATCCGCAACTCGGTCGAGGAGACCATCCTCGAGCGCGGCAAGGGCAAGATGGTCCTGGATCAGCTCATCGTGCGCATTCTCTCGACCATAATAAATCTGTGCTGCTCCCTGACTTCGTCATTCTTCTTAATCTCAGATCCAGGACATGGCGAAGGAGCAAGACACCGACGTCGGCAGCCTCATCGCGTTCGGCGCCAAGGCTCTCTTCGCCGAGGACGACTCGGCCGTCAAGCATTACTCAAGCGAGGACGTCGACGAAATCATCAGCCACGCTGAGACGGCCGAGGACGTCGTTGAGGCTGCGGCGGGCATGAAGTTCGATTACGCCGAGATCTACGACGGCAGCAAGAACGCTGGCGACAAGGATGGCGAGGACAACAACGAGGCCGACGTTGACGAAGACTTCTGGGACGCCATCGTCAAGCGCGCTGCAGAGGAGAAGGCCGCCAAGGATGAGGCGGGTCGAGGTGTGCGGCGTGCAAAGAAGGTCCGCAACTTCAAACGCGAGCTTCAGTGCGCAGAGGCTGACCTATGCTGCACTATGCTAGACGAGCTACGTCGGCCTGGTCGGCTCGCCAGAAAAGAAGGACAAGGGCAAGGGCCGCGAAAACTCACCAGACTTCGATCCCGACGCCTCCTCGGAGGAGGAGGACGACTCGGACTTTGAACCTATGACTCGTCCGCGGCGGCCGTCACCTTCTGTTCAGTCCGGCGCCGACCTCGACCCTGCAGCTCAGCAGCCCTCCAGTCTCAAGGACGCCAGCGGTCAGCCGAAACCATCGGGCGCACCGCCGCCTCCGAAGCCCGCCAATGCATCCGCGTCTTCAGCCGGACGTCAGTCTAAGGACAAAACCGAGTTCCAGAAGATGGAGCAGAAGCTCGTCAAGATCGCCCGCCGACTCGACGTCGACCTCGTCCAGCTGCTCCACTCTGTCCATTCGCCCGCGACGGCTCCTGCGCGGCGTCGAGACCTCTGGGATCTCGCCGTCAACCTCCTGTCTGCCCAGCTCGAGGTGCAGGGCTCCGTCGCATCGCTTCAGCTGCGCCCCGTGCTGTCAAAGAAAGCGCTGGCGTACAAATACCTCGACTCGCTGTCCAACGAGGGCGGACAGCCCACCAACCCTCCTCCGCCCCAGCCTCCCATCGCCTCGGGACCGTTCTCCTTCGGCCGGGCTTGATCGATCCATCTTCATTTCTCCGCAACTTTCCCTTTTCTTCCCCAATATGACCGCCACGACCACCTTCATGTCCCACCCATGACCCCTCTCACGTGCTTCTTGCATGGCCTTGCTCTTTCGTTTCCTGCCGGTGCGCACCGGGCGTCAAAAGTCTATGGTACAGATCGTCTCTACAGCCTTCATTCTTGCCCTCAGAAGTCGTCCGCCCGTCCTGCGTCGCCCGCGAGGTCAAACACGAGCGTCCCGTCGGCCTTGCGCTTCTGCAGCCGGCGCACCTCGGCCCAGATGAGCTCGCGCAGGCGGGCGAGGTCGGTCGCGCGGTCCGGGCTCCAGCCCATGAGCACGCTGCGCCAGCTGCAGAAGGGCGAGCTCGGTCAGTCGAGGTACAGGGATGGAACTGGCGGAAAGGCGTACCAGTTGACCGCGTGAAGCGAGGCATTGTGGGCATCCTCGGCGGGAAGGACAACGTGCTGCACCTTATGATGGACTGCGGGAAGAGGCTCCGGGTCAGCGCGTGCGGCAAGAGGTATCGAGGCCAAACGCACTGTTGTTCGGGTGCTTGACGTGCGCCTCGGGCCACGCCTCGCGTATGCTGAGGGCGATGCGCACTGTCAGACGTTGAAAGTTGTTGCGTGGAGAGAATGCTAGACGACGCACGCAAGCCACCAGCCGACTGGTCGCTCGTCCTTCAGCCTCGCTTCGCCCGCGAAGAACAGCCAGGTGGACATCGTTGAGCTTGCGAGGTCGAAGCGGTGAAGGGACCAGGCGTCGTCCTCGTTGCGATGCTTGGTGAGGGCGACGATGATGCGTGGGAAGCCAGTGCCGCTGAGCCGGTCCAGGTGGAAGGGCCGCCAGAGCTGGACAATAAGATCGGGAAGTCGCTCAGCTCCAGTACGAGCCACGGAAATGAAGGGAGGACGCACTCCAAGTAGGATCTCCTTCGCGTCCTTGTAATTTTTCTGCATGCAACCCAGATTCTGTCGGTTCCCAGAGGCGGCAAAGCGGACGTAAGAGCAGACGAACGTGGTGGCAGGCCTTGTTCAGCAGGTCGCCAAAGCTGGGCGGGACGAACGCCTTGTCGACGACGCCGTGCGGATCGTTGCTAAGCTTGTTGCGCAGCTGCCTCTTGTACGTCACAGTCGTCCAGATCGTGAGCGCGAAGGCGTTGACTGCAATATCGTGACCCGGTCGTCAGCGCAAGAACGTGAGAAAGCGGCAGACCAGGCTCACCCTGTTTGTCCAGCGAAATGTCTTCAAGCGTCTGCGCAAAAGATTCCTCTTGCCAGAGGACTGCATGGATTTCAAGAGTCAGCGAATGACAATTGCGCGACAAGGAAAGCGCGATCTTACTAGCCCAGGCGTACAGACGCTGCGTGACGAGGTCCCATGGGCGGGGGTTCGGCAGTCGCGGGAGAAGCGGGTCCTCCGGCAAAATCGAGGCGACCGTAGGGGGCCGAGGGTGGACCTCGGGCAAATTGTCGTCGACGGCCGGCGGCGTGAGGGGCAGGACCGGCCCACGCTCGACGAGCAGCGCAGCTTCGGACGGCGGGGTTGGCGGTAGGGAGCGCTGGACGAGGTCGTGCAGGGCGTCCTGGGGCTGCCGAGCTGGGTGCACTGAGGCTTGCGGTAGAGGCAGCGGTGACACCGGTGGCGTGTTTGACGGGCTGGGGTGGGCGGTCTTGAGATTGTCGTTGTCGCCCTCCTCTACCTTGTCGATGGAGCGCTGCTCGACAGAAAGCGAGGGTACAGACGCTCGCTTTGGCTGCGAGTGACTGACTTTCGGGATCGACGATGTGTGGACATCGATCTTGAGCGAGTTTGGCGCTGTGCCAAAGTCCGTCGAGGACAGCTCCTTGAACCGCTGCGAGATGGGCGAGCGCGGCTGCTGAGGAAGCGAGGCGAACGGGTGCAGTCCATCCGGCTGAGGGACAAACGCGAACGGCTCGGCGTCATGCAGCTGCTGGAGGAGAAGTCCGCCCGAGCCGTTCAGCTTGAAGAAGCTGTCGGCTTCAGTCGGCGCAGTCGAGGTTGCCGGCTTCGCGATGGGGACATCTCGCTCCAGAAGCTCTTTGCGGAGGAGGGCGATCTCCTTTTGCAGGTCGGCCGCCCAGGACGGTGTCGCCTGCGGAACTTGTGTCAGATGGGCAGCAAGGAGGTTCGCAAGGAGTGCTCACCATCTTCTCCGCCGTCTCGGATAGTTCGCTGACCTGTAGCTCTGAAAGTCGCTTTGCCAGCAAATCCATGAGCAGCGTCCTCGTCTGCCGAATTCATAGGCACTCAGCTCGCAGGACGATAGTTGGAAGGAAGGCGACGCACCGTCTCCTCCAGCCCAGGCTTCCCGACAAACTCGAGCAGCTCGCACAGCACGCGATCCTGGAACATGCTCGCCGACCATTTGAATGCCTGCCCAGGCCTCGTTGTCTCGCCCTGCAGGTTGTCAACCGGCGTTTTATCGTCGAGCGGGTGGGTAGCTGGCGGGTCGGCGGACAAGTGCGAAGGTTGCTTGAGGGTCGAGGCTGAGTCGTACTTGCCGGCTGCGAGCGGGCGGCGCGCGTGCACAGGCGAAGTTGGGTGCGGAGGGCTTGTGCCGTTGACCGGCGTCCGCGGAAAAGGGGGCGAGAGGTGCCTATCCTGCGCGCTGAACCCCTTTTGGGCAGCCTGCAAGCAAGCGAAACGAAGGTCAGACGGAAGTGACTGGAACCCAAGGTCCCGCTAGACCAACCTCGTTGGCTTGCGACGTCTTGCTCGCCGGCTTCGGACCCCACATGCTGATCGGCACCGAGCTCGCCTGCTTGTTCTCCTCAAACGCCCGCCCGAAGAAGGTCTCGCGCGCGAGTGTCGAACTTGTATGAGGTCGAGCGCCGTCGTGCTCTGCGACGGGCGCGGTGCTTTCGGTGGGTTGGGCATGTGCGAGAGGATGTGAGGTGAAACTGGACCTGTAGGGGTTGCCGAAGGACGTGTCGGTCGTCCCGGAAGTGCTAGACGGCGAGGGCTCGTCCTGAAGGATGAACGCGCGGGTCAGTGTCGGACCTGTCGAGCGGAGAGAAGCGCAGAGGACGCACTTTGTGCGCTTCGGACCTGCAAATGCTGGGCGAGAGTGGGTACTGATTCGGCGCGGTAGCGGGAGGAGTCGTGGGCGGCGAAGAGTCCCTCGGCTTACGGAGGGGGCAAAGTCAGCGCGGGTACCTCAGTCCAGAAAGCAAAGACAGCCTTACACTTTTGCTGAAGGCGCTCGGGAACTCCCCACTCGCCGGCGTCACCTCAATCTCCCTCTCCTCCTCCCCTCCAGCCTCACTCACGACTGTCCCCTCGCCATACAGCCCGCGGTCCTCTCGCGCACCCGTCGAGTCCGAGACGTTTCGCGCCGGTGTGCGAGGGGCGGAGGAGAACTTGATGGGGCTTCCAAGGGCATGGGGGTAGAAGGCGTCCGACGGGACGATAATGGCTTGGATAGTTGGGCTGGACGCACGCGTAGGGCGCGTCGGGGCTGCGTGCGGAGGCTAGAAGCGGTCAGGTACGACCCGCGAAGGGATGTTGAGAGCGACACGCACTCTTCTTCAGGCGCGACGACTTCCCGGCCCCACCCGAAGACTGCTGCTGACCCATGTTGCTTTCGCTCTGGCCGTGCGTACTGCTGTTGTCGTCGGTGCGGACGCCGCCGAGCCAAGGGAGGATCTTGCTTCGAAGCGTGGGCGAGGGGAGCTGCTCGAGGCCTGCGATGCGAGAGTGCAAGGCGGCGCAGTAGGGCGAGGAGTCGGTGGGATACGAGGCCTCGGGGGGCATCTGGTCTAGGATGGAAGGGAAGGCGCGAGGGAAAGCGAGGGGGCTGGTCAACAAGGGACTTCGTTGGGGCAGGACCGGGTGCGACGGAGCCCACACAACGCCTTTTGGGTGCAGACGACGGAGGTGGGTATATCTGCGTGAGAAGCTCGAGGGTAACCTGGTTGCAGGCGGCTCAGGTTCAAGTCGAGCGGTCGGACGCACCTCTAGATGAAGGGCGGCCAGAGGGGAGATGGGCGTCAGTGCGAAGGAAGGGGACAAGATCCTCCCCAGCCTTCCTTTGTTGCGTTGCGTATCTGCACCCTATGCCGCGCGCCACGTCCCGTGGCCACCAACCTTCCACCGCCGGGCCCGAGATAGTTGGGGGCGGGGGCATGCTTCAACAGGGGCCGCCGGTTCGGCATGACACGCAGGCGCACTCTTGGACGAACTGCAACAGGGGCGTCTTGGAAGGTTGCAAAGGGAGCGCAAGACGCGGGAGAAGATAGATGGGTAAGAAAAGCAGCGCATACAGTCTGCCGGTGAGGGGTCGGGCGAGGAGGTGCGGCTGGCACGGACGGAGCTTGAGCGGTTCAGAGGACCGACACCCGGCACTTAAGCCGTGCCTCCTCCCAAGCAACACGAGCGTGGCGGATGAGTAGCAACCGACGAGGACCTTCGCCGTCTACTGCTCGACCATGGCGTCCTCGGAAAGAGCGGCTGAACCAGCATGCGAAGTACCGCGCAGCCCATCGGCCTGTCGCTGATGCAGGAAGAGGAGCGCCAGCAGCAGGTCCCGTCCATCCGCCGCCGCTACCTGCGCTCGAGCTGTCAGTGTTCAAAGGGACGTCAGCGCGACCTTGCCAGCTCGTCCATCAGCGTCTGGCTGCTCGAGCGGTGACAAGCGAGTGAGGTGCGCCGTCGCCGTCTGCTGCTGCTGGCTCATGATCTGCGCGGGCGGCCTGCGCTCGTTCCTCCTCCCAGACGTTCACCAGGTTTCCTCCGCCCTTCCTCCTGTCCCAGCAACGATGGGCGCGCCGGACCTCTACCTCGACCCGCAAATCAGGGTGCGTCATGCCGCAGCAATCGCCCTGCGCCGTCGCATCGCTGACCGCTGGCTGCCCTCACGCGCAGAACTGGGTCCTGTTCCCCATCACGCTGGTGTGCGTCGGACGAACTGCCTTCTGTCGGGCTGGACGATGGAGATGCTGACTGCTGGCGACGTGCTTGACCTGTCTCTTCGTTCCTCACAGCATGGTGCGTATGGCCTCTGGAGCCGAGCTGCGTCGAGGAAGCATGGCCGGAGCTGACCTTGCCCCTGCTTGCTCGCACGCGTGCCCATCCAGATCCTCGTCGGCATCCTGCGGCACAATGTCACCCAGCTGCTCGACGGTCCGCCCAAGAAGCAGTCCAAGGCAGCCGTGCGCGAGCAGTACGTCCCTTGACACTTGCTGTTTCCGTGTCTTGAGCTGATCCGACTCGCATCGCGCGCACCTGCAGACGCGCGCTGCAGCGTTCGCGGCTGCTGACGACCTCGTCCCCCGCCTGCCCGCTTCCACCAGCAACGTTTCGCGCGCTGGCGTCACACCTTTCGCTCGCGTTCCAGCGGGGCGCATATCTCAAGGTCGCCCCGACGTTCGATAAAGAGGGTCGGATGGTGGAGCCCGAGAAGCAGGCGCCGCCGAACCCGCTCAGCGACCCGGGAGCGATGGAGGGCATGATGGACGGCTTGAAGAAGCAGGCTGTCATGATGGTCCCCAACTTTGCGATCATGACCTGGGTGCGTGCTCTCCGTGCGCCTCACTGGAGATCAGGGCGCTCGCGACTGACTTACCCGCTCGCACCGTCGCAGATCAACTTCTTCTTCTCCGGTTTCGTCTGCAGTACGTCGAGCATTTCCCGGCTGCACGTTGAACGAAGGCTGACTCTTCGACCACTTTCCCAGTCAAGCTTCCCTTCCCCCTCACTCTCGGCTTCAAGTCGATGCTGCAGCGTGACATCACCACGCCCGATATGGGTTCGTCCCTCCCTCCAGCATCACATACTGCAGCGCACGACTGACTTCTTCTCTCTCGACTCACCACAGACGTCCGCTGGGTCTCTGCGCTCAGCTGGTACTTCCTCAACTGGTTCGGCCTGAACGGTGTCTTCCGCCTGCTCCTCTCGGACCCCTCGTCGACGAAGCCGGACCCGACGTCGACGCTGACGATGGCGCAGCTGTCGGGCGCGCTCCCGCCCGGCGCGCCCGCGCCGCAGGGCGACTTTGTGCGCTTCTTCAGGCAGGAGGAGGAGAACCTGCAGATGGCGGTCGACGGGTACCGGTACATGGGCGAGGGGATCGAGGAGAGCGTCCGGCGCAAGTGGGCGCTGTGATCAGGGGAGTGCGCAGATGACGAATGCTGCGTTCCGGCACCGCACCTTTCTGTCCGACATCAGTCCGTCGGTATGAGGCTCACTCAGGGCCATGCGAGACAAACGTCCGATGCATGATGAGTGCCGTCGTGCGTTGTCAAGTGCTGATGAAGCTGAAGCGCGCGCGCGCAGGAGAAAACTGGCCGAGGGGGCTGCGGTCTGTGGGCGCGCTCCCCCACCCCTCTGGTCAGCCTCACCACTCAGTCCTTCTTCTTTCCTCTCCTCCTCCCTCCCCTCCGCCTCTCTCTCCCTCGGTCGCTCGTCTCAAGCACCGTCCCCCGGCCGTCCGCTCTTCTTCGAGCCCTCTGCCCCGCCGCGCTCTCCCTCCCCTCTTGGCCGGCTCTCGTCTTCCCCTTCAGCCCACCCTCCCCCCCTTCAACCAACCAGATGTCTGCCGATTCACCCGTCATCCCCGACCTCCTCGTCGCCCTCCAGGGCGCCAAGGACGCCACCCAGGCCAAGGGCAAGGCCGACGAGCTCTCGCTCGCCATCAAGCGGTCCAACATTGAGGCCCTCTCGACCCACTCGGTCCTCGACACCGTCGTCGCCTGGTCGCTCTCCAAGGTCGAGCAGGAGCGCGCCAACGCGGCCATCGCCTTCGGCCGGCTGATCGTCAACCTCGGCGCGGGCACCGAGGCTGTCTTCTTCCCGTACCTCGAGGCGCTGTTCAACCTGCTCAACGAGAAGACGGCCGCCATCCGCACGTCCGCCCAGTCGGCCGCCAACACGTTTGTCAAGATCTGCCCGCCCGAGGCGACCCGTCTCGTGTTCGCCACCCTGCGCCAGGTGCTCGAGAAGCTCGGCGGCTGGAGGTCGCAGATCGGTGTGCTCAAGGCTTTCGAGGGTCTGGCCGGCAAGGAGGGTGCGACCGAGATGGTTGCCAACGAGCTCGGAGCGACGATCCCCCTTGTCGAGCACGCTATGCACGACACCAAGGCTGAGGTGCGTCCCGGCTTGCGGCTGTATTTCTCTGCGTTGGACAGTGCTGATATCGACATCTATATCGCATCCTGCAGGTTGCCGCGCAGGCGAAGAAGACCGGTCTTGCCCTCACCTCGACCCTGTACAACCCCGACCTGAAGAAGCACCTCGAGAAGCTCGTCGACGCCATGGCGTCGCCCTCGGCCGTCCCGTCGACGATCAAGGCGCTCTCGTCGACGACGTTCGTCGCCGAGGTCAACGCGCCCGTCCTCGCCGTCATGGTCCCGCTGCTCATCCGTGCCCTCAAGGAGCGCTCGACCGACACGACCCGCATGACCTGCATCGTCATTGCCAACCTTGTCAAGCTCGTCCGCGACCCCAAGATTGCTGCCACCTACCTCGGTGTCCTCGTCCCTGGTGTCGACAACATTGCCTCCGGCGCTGCCTTCCCCGAGGTGCGTTGCTTTTTTCCGTGCTCTGCATCTCACGTGTCGCTGATGACATCTTCATGGTCCCTGCTAGATCCGAGCGTTCGCCAAGACCGCTCAGGACACGCTCAAGTCTGCCGGTGCCTCGGCCGACTCTGTCCCTCCCCCTGCGCGTGACATCGACGCTGCCACCCGCGCAGCGCTCGCTATCATCCTCCCCAACCTTCCCATCGCCAACCTCCCCCGCCCGCCCATCGACGCCCTCCCGCTCGTCAAGTACATGCCGAACGAGCCGATCGCGGCCCTCATCCTCGAGCACGCCGCCGGCATCGCTGCCGACATGAGCGAGGAGCGTCTGTTCGACGCCGAGGCCTGGGAGACGCGCGCGCTCGGCCCCTACCTCCGTTGGGTCCTGCCCGAGGGCAAGGCCCAGGTCAAGGACGTCACTGCTGCCGTCCTGGCCTCGTTCATCGAGGACGACAAGAACCGCTTCGCGCCGGACGAGGTCGACGACGGCACCGAGGGCGAGCTCCTCTGCGACATTCAGTTCTCGCTCGCCTACGGAGGTCTGCTGCTGCTCAACCACACCAAGCTCAAGCTCTACCGAGGCCACCGCTACGGTGTTTGCGCCGGCAACGGCAAGGGCAAGTCGACGCTGCTCAAGGCGATCCGTGACGGCAAGGTCGAGGGCTTCCCGTCGCAGGACGTGCTCAAGACCATCATGGTCGAGCACGCGCTCCAGGGCGAGGACACCGGGTCGTCCATTATCGACTTCATCGCCGCCGACGTCAACCTCATCGCCAAGAAGACGCCGCGCGAGGCCATCGCCGCCGCGCTGCTCGAGGTCGGCTTCTCGGAGGAGAAGCAGCAGGACGCCGTCGGCTCGCTTTCGGGTGGATGGAAGATGAAGCTCGAGCTCGCTCGTGCCATGCTCGTCGGTGCCGATATCCTGCTCCTCGATGAGCCGACCAACCACTTGGGTGCGTCGCAGCAGTTTGTTCCAATTGGTCGACTGACTGACCTTTCCACCCCCCTCACGCTGCAGACGTCGGCTCCGTCGCCTGGCTCGAGCGCTACCTGTGCTCGCAGACGCAGATCACCGTCATCACTGTCTCGCACGACTCTGGCTTCCTCGACAACGTCTGCACCGACATTATGCACTACGAGAACAAAAAGATTGCCTACTACAAGGGCAACCTCTCCAAGTTCGTCGAGCGCGTTCCGGAGGCCAAGTCGTACTACACGCTCGCGGCTACGTCGATCGCCTTCAAGTTCCCGCCGCCGGGCTCGCTCATGGGCGTCCGCTCCAACACGCGGTCCATCATGAAGCTCACCAACTGCACGTTCACGTACCCGGGAGCGCCGCGGCCGCAGCTGTACGACGTCTCGTGCGCACTCACGCTCTCGTCCCGTGTCGGTATCCTCGGCCCCAACGGAGCGGGCAAGTCAACGCTCATCAAGCTGCTTACGGGCGAGACCGTCCCCGACAGCGGCAAGGTCGACAAGCACCCTGCGCTCCGTGTCGGCTACGTCGCCCAGCACGCGTTCCACCACCTCGAGCAGCACCTCGAGAAGACGCCCGTCGCCTACATCCAGTGGCGCTTCCAGGACGGCCACGACCGCGAGATCCTCGAGAAGGCGACGCGCGTCCTGACCGACGAGGAGAAGGCACTGCTCGACAAGCCCATCACCGGCAAGGACGGCTCGACGCGCAAGCTCGAGATGATCATGGGTCGCCAGAAGCTCAAGAAGACGTTCCAGTACGAGATCAAGTGGCAAGGCCTCACGCACAAGAACAACTCCTGGATGTCGCGCACCGAGCTTCTCGAGCTCGGCTTCGCCAAGCTCATCCAGCAGTTCGACGACATCGAGTCGTCTCGTGAGGGCGCCGGAACGCGCGACAACGCCGCTCACCTCATCAAGAAGCACCTCGAGGACGTCGGTCTCGAGGGCGACCACGCTATGTACTCTGAGATGGGTGGTCTCTCCGGAGGTCAGAAGGTCAAGGTTGTCATCGCTGCCACCCTTTGGAACAACCCGCAGGTCCTCGTTCTCGACGAGCCGACTAACTTCCTCGACCGCGAGGCCCTCGGCGGTCTGTCGGTCGCCATCCGTGATTGGGGAGGTGCCGTCTGCATCATCTCCCACAACATGGAGTTCGTCAACGCCCTCTGCCCCGAGATTTGGAATGTCGAGGCCGGTCGTCTTACCCACAAGGGCAAGGTCGCTCTTGTCGAGGACGCTTTCGCGGATGGCAAGTCCTCCGGAACGACTCCAGGTGCTTCGGCCGCCGTCTCCCGTCTCGCTTCGCGCGCCGCTTCCCGCAACGCTTCAACCGCGACAACGCCTGCCGGTTCGGGTGACGAGGGTGAGGGAACTCAGTCACCGTCGGCCGGCATCAAGAAGAAGCCCAAGAAGCTGTCGCGCAACGAGCTCAAGGCGCAGCAGGCCCGACGCGCCAAGCGCAAGCTCGACTGGCTTTCATACGGAGGCGAGCGGGAACCCGACGCGAGTCCGACTTCTGAGCGTATCCTGTCGTTCCTGGCTGATCTTGAGTTGTTTTGCGCTACAGACGGACGACGAGGAGCCTACGCCGGTTGCTTAATTCGCCCTTCGCTTCCTCCATCCATTGATACCCCGACCTCGCCTGCCAGTACACTCACCAGGCTCGCTCTCTCTCTTCTCCTTCTTATCCTGGTCGCTCGGCTCTCCGGGCATGATCCCTTGTCATCTCTAGACCCTCGTTCTTCCTTCTTCTCTCGCCTAGATGCCGGACTCATGATCTCCGCCTGCACTCACTTCTCCCTGCGGTGTCAAGTTGCGAGCTTCGAGTTCCTGCTTCAGCGCGCGCGCGCATCGCCTCTCTCTCGCCTCTAGACCGGCCTTGCGAGGGCGAGGCATGCCCAGCAACGTCCGTCCTCCAAGGAACGTCAGGGCTCGGCGTCGGCTCAATCTCGATCGCACCCTCCGCCGCCCCCGCGCGCGCGCGCGCTCAGCTGCTGGCTTGCCTGCACCGCCTCATCGACCGACGACGACATTCCTCCAGGCTTCATACAAGGCAAGGTCCAGACGACGGCCCAGCTCCTGGACACGCTTCTCTCCTCCCACTCCTCCCCCAGACACCCATACGCCGCCGCCGCCGCCGCCGCCGCCATGGGCAAGAACCAGTCCAAGCTCTCGCCAGACCAGCTGGCCGACCTCCAGAAGAACACCTACTGTGCGTCCGTCCTTGAGGGCCTTCAGTGGTTGACGGTGGGCAGCAGGCAAGGAGATCTGGTGCTGTACCTGCATCGGCAGTCAATCCGCTCATCGCCGGTTCTGGTGGGGAGATGCTGGAATCGCTGTGGACCTGACGACGCGGGCGTCATCGCGCAGGCAGCGAGCTGAACCCTTCCTTCACTTTCCATCTTCGCCAGTCGACAAGAAGGAGCTTCAGCAGTGGTACGTACTGTCTTGAATGGACACCTGTTGACCAGCCGCTGAGCTGTCTCTGCTCGTTCGGCCGCAGGTACAAGGGCTTCCTCAAGGACTGCCCCTCGGGCCAGCTGAACAAGGACGAATTCAAGAAGATCTACAAGCAGTTCTTCCCGTTCGGCGACCCTTCAGAGTTCTCCGAGTTTGTTTTCCGCGTTTTTGACGAGGACAAGAGCGGCACGATCGAGTTCAAGGTGCGTGAGGGGACTGGCGCTACACTTCCAGAGGGCACGCGAGCTGACGAGCGAGGACTGCGCGGCTGCTAGGAGTTCATCTGCGCGCTCAGCATAACTTCTCGCGGTCGCCTGGACGAGAAGCTCAAGTGTGCGTCTTGCACATTGTCCCCCTTCTAGATCATGGCTGACATGTGCAATCCCACATGTCTTTCCAGGGGCTTTCCAGCTGTATGACATAGATGGCGACGGGGTCATCACGTACGACGAGATGCTCAGTATCGTCAGGTCCATCTACAAGATGACGGGATCGATGGTTCAGCTGCCGGAGGACGAGGACACGCCCGAGAAGGTGCACTTCCGCCGGTCTCACGCCCTCCTGAGCCGATGCTGACCACGCGCGAACACCCCTTCCTCGCAGCGCGTCACCAAGGTTCACCTTTGCTTTATCCATACTTCGCATGAACCAGCCACTGATACCCGAGCGCGCTGCAGATCTTCGACGCCATGGACAAGGACAAGAACGCATCGCTCGACTACGAGGAGTTTGTCGAGGGCAGCAAGAAGGACCCGACGATCGTCCAAGTGCGCTCTCCTTGGCGGGACCCCTTATCGTGCTCAGCTGACACGTGTCTCATTTGCAGGCCCTCTCGCTGTACGACGGTCTTGTATGAAGCCGCATCGACGTTTCATGCCGTCCCGCGCGTCTTCTGCTGCGCACGCTCTCTATGCGCCGCGCCCTCTCGTCAGCTCTCGTGCACCCCGCGCCGCGCGTACCTGCCTCACCCTGTCGTCCTCTTAGGGCAGTCACGATCCCATGCTCATCTACTGTACCGCGCTGTTCTGCAAAGCCCGGAGAATGTGATGCGTCCCGTGATCTGTGGGCCGCTGCGCGCTGAAATTTCGAAGTTCCGCGCGCAGAGGCGAGTCGTCCGCGCTGCAGCGTACACCTCCTGCCAACTCCAGCTCCATCTATCCTTCCAGCTCAAGCCCATCATGAGCGAAGGATCCACACCTCTCAGTGGGACGACCAGCGCTAAGCGGTCGCGCTCGCCATCCCCCGCCTCTACTGCTGTCAAGAAGGTCAAGACCGAGAGCGCCGACGCCGCGCCCTCGGCTGCCGCTCAGCCCAAGTCGCTCCTTCCTCCGTCGACGTTCATCTTCGGCCGCCAGCAGCAGTCGGAGGAACTCAGGCCGCCGATGGAGACTGACGTCGGCATCCTCGAGTATGTCAGGCGGGACGGCAAGCCCTTCCATGGCATCATCAAGCAGAGGTGCTACCCCCCTCCCGCTTATCCCCCCAGGTGGTTATCTCTCTGGCTCAGCTTCTGATCTCAGTTTCTCGCGGGATGAACAGGTTCACCGACTTCCTCGTCAACGAGGTCACGCTCGAGGGCGAGACGCTTCACCTGAAGGACATCACGCAACCTGCCGAGCCTCCTCTGCCCGAGCTCCCGCCTCAGCCCGAGAAGGAGGTTAAGCCCGCCTACGTGCCCCCTCCCGTCCCTGCCGACTTTGTCGATCCCTTTCCGGTGCACGAGCGCTGGCCCGCGTCGCACAGCGCGACGCTTCTCCCGCTCATCGGGCTCGAGACGGTCACGAAGCTGCGCGAGCTCTGGATCGAGGGCAAGACGCCGCCGAAGAAGGCCGCGGACGCCGGGTGGGGTGGCCCGCGCCGAGTGCGCCAGACGGACGAGGAGGAAGCCATGAACGAGGTTGAGGAGGATCAGGCACGCGAGGCGCGCGAGGACGAGGCCGTGCGCGAGGCGAGGGAGCGCGTCGAACGCCAAGCGCGCCTCAAGGCGCAGGAGGCTGGCGATGCGTCGGCTCAGCCGTCCGTCGAGCAGGGCGCGCCTGAGGACGGTGCGACAGCTCCTGAGCTGGCTCCCGTCGCGGACGCGTCTGAGGTCGCCGCGGCTGGAGACGTCGCTGCACCGGCGGTCGAGGCCGCCGCCGAGGCTCCCACGGACGATGCGGCTGCCGAGGACGCACTGCGCATTCGTGGTGGTTCCGGTCGCGGTGGCGACCGCGGGGGAGGAGGACGCGGCGGACGAGGTGGCGGACGCGGACGTGGCGGTGGAGGTGACCGTGGTGGTCGCGGTGGAGGACGTGGCGGCTGGCGTGGAGGAGACCGTGGCGGCAGGGGCGGAGGCGGTGGCGACCGCGGAGGTCGACCGTCAAGGGGCTGGGGCGGCGGGGGACAGCAGAGGGGTCCCATCGACACTCGTACTGTCGTCACTGAGGTGCGTGTTCTTCGCTACTTTCTTTTGTGACGGGCAACGTTGACGTCGCCTCTGCCAACAGCCCATCCCGGAGAAGGCTGCCCGCACTGCGCTCCACCAGACCATTCGCGCGCTCTTTGAGGGAGAGCTCGAGTCGTCAGTCGCGGACGACCCGCGTGCGAAGGTTCCCGAGGCGGGCGCGAGCGACCCCAACAACACAACCTTTGTGCCGGATGCGCCCCCCGCGTCGAAGGAGGACAGCCAGAAGATCGTCATAAAGTACTCGAAGGGCACCCGTGGCAAGAACGGCGGTGGATGGCTTAGCAGTGACACCCGCAGCAGTCCGTGCACCTCTCATACTGCATCGCGTGAGGCTTGTTGCTGATCTGTCATCTGCGCCGCACGCAGTCCGTAAGCCGCAGCACCCGCCGTACATCCACTTCACGATGCAGAAGACGAACCGCGATACGCAGGATGTCCTGCAGGCCCTCGCGCGCCAGCTGCACTGCTCGTCGCAAGACCTGACCGTCGCTGGCACCAAGGACAAGCGCGGCGTGACCGTCCAGCGCGTCTGCCTTCGCCGCGGCGGCAAGAAGCTCGGCGACGTCTGGAGCACCATCAACAATACGGGCAAGGCCGGCGACCGCAGCTTGCGCGACGTGCTCAAGGAGCGCGGCGAGCGTGGTGTTCGTGTTGGTGACTGTGAGTTGTCGACACCGCCGGCCTTCAGCAAAAGGGTCTGACTCTGGACCGCTCCGACAGTCGAGTATAACAAGAACTACTTGGAGCTCGGCATGCTCAAGGGCAACGAGTTCGTCATCACGCTGCGGTGAGTCGATTCGTCTCAACAGCATAATATCTTCAGGGCTAGTAGCTCACGCTGTTACTCTGGCCTCAGCGGCGTTACGGTCGACGACCCGGCCACGCTCGACGCCGCGATGGAGTCGATCAAGTCCAAGGGCTTTATCAACTACTACGGCATGCAGCGCTTCGGCACGTCGCACATCCCGACGCACGCCGTCGGCCTTGCGATCCTCCAGCAGGACTGGGCGCTTGCCGTTGACCTGCTACTCCGCCCGCGACCGGGGGAGCATGCCGATGCGGAGCAGGGCCGGCAGATCTGGAAGAACCTGGGCGATGTCGACGCTGCGCTGGCGTCCATGCCCCGCCGCTGCGTCGCCGAGCGCGCGCTGCTCGAGTTCTTCAAGGCGGACGGACCGAAGCCGGCCGGCGAGCGCAACAACCACGGCGCGCTGCTCGCAATCCCGCGGAACCTCCGCCTCATTTACGTCCATGCCTACCAGTCGTACGTCTGGAACCTGCTCGTCTCGGAGCGCGTGCGCGAGTTCGGCGCCGAGTCGCCCGTCGCTGGCGACCTCGTCATCATCAAGGATGAGCCGGTCAAGACCGAGGAGGAAGCCGGCAACGATGCCAAGGGCGAGAAGATGGACGTCGACGGCGCCGAGGGAGCGTCCGGCACCGTCACGCCTGCGGCTGACGCCCCAGCCGAGGCGCCCAAGCCCAAGCACGGCGGCAAGGGCCGCAAGGACTGGAAGACGTCCCGCCAGATCAAGACGCACATCCTGACCGAGGACGACGTCGCTGACGGTCACCGCTTCTCGATCCACGACGTCGTCATGCCCATCCCTGGGTTCGACGTCGACCTGCCGGGGGGCAAGCTTAGGGATATGTACACCCAGATCCTCAACGCCGACGGGCTCGACGTTGAGGGCTCGTGGAAGAAGCAGAAGTGCGTCGCGTCCCTCGTTTCTCTGTCTTTTGCGCTCGACCTGACGTCGCCTCCGTCTGTCTTTTCCCTCAGGGAGTATCACCTGCCCGGCTCGTACCGCAAGATCATCCACCTGCCCGGCGACCTGAGCTGGGAGCGCATCCCATACAACGACCCGGACGTTCCGCTTGCGCAGGCGGACGAGGACAAGTTGCTCGAGCGTGACCCGCCGCCGACAGCGTCCGACGCGCCCGCGGACGCGCGCTTCCTCGCGCTCCAGATCCGGCTCAAGATCGGCACGGCCGCGTACGCGACCATGGCCCTGCGCGAGGTGACCAAGACGGAGACGAGCTCGGCGTTCCAGACGCAGCTGACGGCCAAGAGCGCGGACCAGGCGTTCAGGGGCTCCGAGGCGAAGGAGGACGCGGCGGCTTCGGCGGCGGTGACGCCTGTGCCGGCTGCTTCGTCGGGTGTAAACACGCCCGTCGTCAAGGGGACTGAGGAGGACGCGGCCCTGACTGCCGGGGAGGTCAAGCCTGAGACGCTCGAGGAGTCTTCCGCCCCGCAATGAGCATGACCTCTGGTCCTTGTTGGCTTTGCTCTGCCGTGATGCGAGCGAACGGCGTGTGCGTGCTGGATGTGCACTCGATGAGTACTTGGCTGGTGAGCGGATCGGGGGCAGAATCTGGTCTGCGTCCGAGCCGACCGTTCAGCCCATTCCGCCCCGACTGACTCCGCCTTGCTGGCTGTACTTCCTACTGCGACCAGTTGTATCCTGAAACCCCATCTTCCTATCACCTCTGTGGCCATGTCGGACGCTCCTACTGCTGCGCCCAAGGGCGTCACCATCACTGCGGCCAAGATGTACCCGCCCTTCAAGACGGAGCTCGACGGCGCCATTGCCGACATCAAGCAGGCCGGCGGCTCGCTCAAGCTCGTCGGCATCCTCGGCACCGGCAAGGAGGACGCCAAGACGTACGCCGAGGTGCGTGCTCTTCCCCCTGGCTCACAGTTGTCAAAGCTCTGGTTCGGTTGCTGACGGACAGGGAATCGTGCGGCCGGTCCAGTTCACCAAGCGTGCGTGCGAGGCCCTCGGCATCCAGTTCGACCTGCGCCTCGTCGGCCAGGCCAACGACAGCTCGGTCGCGCTCGGCGAGGGCGTCGAGGAGGCCATAGTCGAGGCCAACAACGACGACTCGGTCGGGGGCGTCATGGTTCGTTTCATCCCTTCCTCGCCTGCGCTGCTGCCGCGAGGTCTACGTGCTTTCCCGCAACCTGAGCTGATTCTCGTTGCGCCCGTTGATACATAGGTCTACTACCCCATCTTTGGCGGCACGCAGGATCAGTACCTGCAGCAGGTCGTGTCGCCCCTGAAGGACGTCGAGGGTCTCAACCACCAGTTCCTCTTTAACCTGTACCACAAGTCCGTCCCCTCTGACGTCCCCTCTGACCGACCGACCCTGTCACTCGAGGCGCTCGCGGCTGACCTGCTGTGACATTCTGCATGCGCGCACCAGCATCCGATACATCTCCCCGCTGACGCTGAAGCCCCCGCGCAAGACGCGCACGACGCCGCCGGCGGACGAGCCTGCAGTGTTCACGGATGCGTCGCCCCCTCCCGGCACGCTCAAGTCGATCCTCCCGTGCACGCCGCTCGCCATCGTCTGTCT
Organism: Cystofilobasidium ferigula; assembly: GCA_014825675.1. Classification (NCBI taxonomy): domain Eukaryota; kingdom Fungi; phylum Basidiomycota; class Tremellomycetes; order Cystofilobasidiales; family Cystofilobasidiaceae; genus Cystofilobasidium; species Cystofilobasidium ferigula. The sequence continues at coordinate 27,455 of MVAM01000186.1, forward strand.
GCTTCGTACCCGTCTGCGCTGTGAGCCCCTGTTGACCGCTGGGTGTTCGAATGCAGGTCAAGACGCTCGAGCACACCAAGGTCTACAACCCCGCCTTCCCGTACGGCGACCGCGCCCGGGGCAAGACGATCACCGTCATCAACCGGTCCGAGGTCGTCGGCCGACCGCTCGCTGCGCTGCTCGCCAACGACGGCGCACGCGTCCTGTCCGCCGACATCAACGGCATCGTCGAGTACTCGAAGCGGCGCGACGCGCAGCCCTCGTCGGTTGAGGGCGCGACGACGGCGAGCTTCAAGCCGTCGCACGTGACGACGCCGACGGAGCTCACGCTCGCGGAGGCCCTCGCCCAGTCGGACGTCGTCATCAGCGCAGTGCCCGGTGGCAAGTTCAAAGTCGCGACGAGCCAGCTCAAGCAGGGCGTCGTGTGCGTCGACATCGCGGGCGAAAAGAACTTCGAGCCGGACGTCACGGAGCGGGTGCGTCCGATCCTGTTCCCTCCCTCCTTGTCGTTTAAAAAGCTGACTGAGAGGTTCGTGGCCTGTAGGCAAGCGTGTACATCCCCGCCGTCGGCAAGCTGACCATCGCCATGCTCCAGCGCAACCTGTGCGTCGCCTCCTTTTTTTTTCCTTTTCCGACCCCACCGACCGCAACTGACCCCTTGTAACTTGCACGGCACGCTCAGGATCCGCCTGCGGTCGTACCAGGAGGTTTCGAACAAGGCATTGGATGCCGCTGCCGCTGCGGGCCTGATGTGACCCGCCTGCACCCCCCCCCCCCCCTCCTTGCTTTCCCTAAAGCATTCTGCGCCTGCTAGTTGTTCCATCCGTTCCATCGTTCTCGTTTTATTTCATCTGGGCTTGCACTACCGCCCGACGATGTTGCGCAAACGCGCGCAGGAGAACCAGACGGAACGTGAGGGCATGCGAGAGAAGCAGGACCTCGCGCGGCGGGATTAAGGAGGGGAGTGATAAACGATACAGCGGGAAAGCGCGCAGAGGCGCAGAATTGGATGGGATGAGAGCGGGGGGAGAGGAGAGTGCGGTGATACAGTTTCATTGCTGGTGCAATTCTTTTCCGGGGCGGCCAGGGGGGGGGGGGGGGGGGGGGGGGGGGGGGGGGGGGGGAGGGGGGGGGGAAAAAAAAAAAAAATGGAGTTTGTTTAGGTGGTTGTATGTTTTCTTCTTTGTGTTATGGGTGGAACGATTT